>OU383797.1:0-65365 GCA_910950805.1 Acrocephalus scirpaceus scirpaceus
GACGGGGGAAGGGGATCCTGGAGGACCAGAGAGACAGGGCTGCATAGCGTCCTGGGGCATCATGGGGGCCGGGGGGTAGGGAGTTCAGGGTGTCTCAGAGGACCACAGAGATGAGAGTGCAGGGTGTCCCCAGGTATGACAGAGATGGGAGAAGGGGGTTTAGGGGTCCTAGTGGACCCTAGAGATGGGGGGAAGATCGAGAAGGAGGTCTTTGGGGCCAAGGAAGGGGTGCAGGGGGTCCCAGTCCCCTGGCACTCACCGGTCATGGTCCCCATTGCAGAGAGCACGGACAGGAATGGCAAAGGCTGCCCACACAGGGTTCAGTGTGTTCCGCACCACTTCCGTCTTGTGGCAGATGGTGAAACTGGGAGGGGGGACAAGGGGGTCACTCCCCCATCCCAACACCCCCCTGATCTGTCACCCTCACAGTGCAGTGAGGATTTTTGGATAACCCTGCCAATGCCAGTCCATGGGGACATAGGGGTGTCCTGTGCTAAGGCTGAGCCCTCCCGTGAGGTGTGGGAGGGTCACTGCAGTTTTGAGTGGGAGGTCACTCACGTCCCATCTTCGTTGCTGCGGTAGAAGACCATGAAGGGGTCAGATTTTCCAAAGAAATCCTTCTTGTCCAGCTTGTTAGCAGAGAACTGGAGTGTAGCCACGTCCTGGGGAGTAAAATCATGGGGCGGGGGAGGGGGGGAGGTCACCCACTCTGCACCCCCCTCAGGGGTGGGATCTTGCGGGGTGGCTGCTCCATAGGGGAAGGAAGGATCCAGGACAGGCGGGACACAGCATGGGGATAGACAGCCCTTACCCTCATCTTTGGGGTGCAGGCTAGTGTGTCTAAGCCACCCCCAATATTGCGGGGTCCCCAGGCTATGCCCCTTCCCTTGCCCTGCTACACCTCACCCGGCAGTTTCCCAGCTCTTCAGCGAGCAGTATGATGGTGCCGCACTTCTTCCCCAGAACGCCACTGCTGGGATGGGATGTGAGCATGTTGAGGGCACACATGGTGTCCTGGGGGTGTCTCCCGCACACTGGGCAGCCCAGAACTTACCCACTGGAGGCAGCTGGGGCGGGTCTCTTCCCTCGATGGTGCATGGTGGCTGTTCCCATCCTGCAGGGACACATGCTGAAGGGTGATGAAGGGGATCCCCACCCAAGAAAAAGCCCCCACCTCCCAAAAAGAGGAAGTCTACAAAAATAAAAACCCAGCCCCCCTAGATTCCAGCACCCTAAAAAGAAGCCATTTCTCCCCTCAAAAAAGGCAGTCCCCAAAAGACATTCAGCCCTCACAAAACAAACTGCCCCCAAAAAAGCCAACCCCAAAATCGTCAAGGCCCCTCCTAAAGCCAGACTACCCCCAAAAGCCAGATGCCTCAAAAGCCAGATTGCCCAAACCCACATTCCCTCCAAAAGCTACCAGCCCAAGAAAAAGCCAGACCCATCAAACCCCACCAAAAAGCCAGATCCCCAAAAATGTCTTTCCTGCTGAAAGCCTCCCCCCCCCCCCCCCCAAAAAAATAAGCCAGCCCCGCAAAATGCCACTGTTGGCTCTGGAGTCTGAGTTCATCCTGGGCACACTGAAAGGGACCCGGGGAAACATGGGGACACAGGGGCTGGTGGAGCTCATGTCAGGGACTTGTCTGGGCAGTGTACTTCGGGACCACTGGAGTTCATGTCAGGAGCTTCTCCATGGGAGAGGACATAGGGACATTGGGATCAGTGGGGGAGGTGGCTCACACTGGGGGCTTTCCTGGGCAGAGACATGGGACCCTGGGACACTGGGGCTGAGGGGGACTACCATCAGGGGTTTCTCCAGTGGGGGTCATGGGGACCCTGGGGACTTTGAGGACACCGGACCACAGTGGAGGCTCACACAAGGGGTTTCTCAGGGGTGGGGGGACTTGGGGACACCAGGGCTGGGGGGATTCATGTCATGGGCTTCTCTAGGAGGAACGTGGGCACACTGGGGGGCACTGGGCACACTGGGGCACAAGAGGAGCTCACATCAGGGGCTTCCCTGGGGTAGGACATGGGGACACTGGGGACATAGGGACACTGGGGCAAAGCGGGGGGGGCTCACGTCAGGGGCTTCTCCAGGCGGCTGCCGGCTGAGCCCACAATCTCCCCCAGGGTGCAGAATGCCTGGCCCAGGAAATCCTGCAGGATTGGGAACAGCGGGTGACCTCATTGTTAGACCTATAGGTGTATTCCTGCAGGATTGGGAACATCCACCAAGGGGATGCCCATCCCAGGGAGGCCAGGGGAGCAGGGCTGATCCTGCACTTACGTGCTTGGAGAGGTCAGGGCTCTTGGAGTCCACATCATACCTGGGGACAGAAGGGACATGTGGGCATAGAATAGGAAGGGGGGCTTTAGATGGCACAGAGATGGGGACTGGGATGGGATGGGAGGGGGACAGGGAGGGGCAGGGATGGGATGAGAGAGGGATAGGAAACAAATAGGGATGGATTAAGTGTGGGGACAGGATGAGATGTGACGGGATGGGATGAGTATGGGGACAGGATGGGATGTGGACACCATGGAATGGACAGGGATGGGATGTACATAGGGACAGGACGGGACAGGGACAGAATGGGGACTGGATAGGATAGGGATGACAATGGGATGGGACAAGGATGGGGACAGGAATGTAAACAAGGATGGTGATTGTCTAGGAATGGTGACAGAACAGGGGTAAGGACAAGGACACTCTGGGGGGCTGTGTCAGGCTGGCCAGGGAGTGACCCTGGGGGACAGAGGGGTGACATGGGTGATGACACTGAGGCCACAGGGGCCACTCACAAGTCAAAGCGCAGGTTCTGCCGCTCCTCAAAGCAATAATCAAGGACAAACTTGTGCAGGAAGTCAGGATTCAGGGAATTGTTGATGACCTCAGTCCGGCCAAACTGGGGGATGAGGGGAGAGTGGGGATAATGGGGTGACAGGAAAACATGGGGTGGGGACAGGGACATGGAGACATGGGGACATGGGGATGTGGTGATGTGGACACAGGGACATGGGGACATACGGATGCTGAGCCATGGGGGCATAGGGATGGAAACATGAGAACACAAGACATGGGATCACGAGAACATGGGCATGGAGGATGGGGATACAAGGATATGGGGACACAAGACACAGAGACATGGGCACATGGGATTTGATGATGTGGGCACAGGGGCATGGGGACATGGAGATGCAGAGACATGGGGGCATAGAGATGGAGACATGGGAACATGAGGACATGGAAACAGGGACATGTGAACACAGGACAAGAAAACAGGGGCATGGGAATGAGGGTGAGGGCATGGTGATGGGGCAGTGGGACATGAGATTGTGGACATGGGGACATACAGATATGGGGACACAGTGACATGGAGACACAGGGATATGAGAATGTGTGGACATGGGGTTGACGATGTGGGAACAGGATATAGGGACACAGCAACATGGGGACACACGGACATGAGATTGAGGACATGGGGACACACGTGGGCAGAGGAGATGGGGCAAGGGCAGGCAGCACATGTGGGGACATGCATGGGGAGGCAGGGGTGGGGTGGGTGCAGGTGCTGCTTTGTACCGCGGGGCCGCCCCCACACCCCTCCCCACCCCTCTGCTCATTACCCTGCAATTAACACCCTGTTAATTACAAGGGGGCAGGGCCTGGCTGCATGCCAACAGTTGATTGGCTGGCTGCCCGGCACCTCGACATGCTCCCCAGATCCCCAGGATGCTGGTTGGCTGATCGCTCTGCCCCCTGCCATTGATTGGACGGCTGCTGCATTCCAGAATGTTCATTGTCCAGGTGCTGCACCCGAAGATGCTGATTGCTCACTGGTGACTGGCCAACTGGTTGGCACCCTAACATACTGATTGACCAGTTGGCCAACACTCGACGTCATTGGTCAGCCCTTGAACATACTCATTGGCCAGAATTTGACTTGCTAAGTGATCACCTGCCCAGCACCCCAACAATCTGATTGGCCAGTTGGCCATCACCCCAACATGCTGATAGGCCAGAATCTTGCATGCTGCTTGGCTGGCTGGATGCCATTACCCCTGGCATGCTGATTGGCCATCTGGGTGGCACACATATGCTAATTGGTCATTGCCCCAATATGCTGATGATTGGTTGGCCAGCTAGCACCCCAACATCCTGGCTGGCTGACTGAGTGCACCCTAACATGCCAATTGGCCAGCCCAACATGCTGAATGGCTGCCCCCCATCAATTGGGTCACTCACCTCCCGCCATTGGTGGCTGCCAGGGCGCTGCGTGTACAGCACACAGACTGCAGGGGCAAGCGTCAAGGGGGCAGGCACCCCCAGAGACCCACCAAAACACCCCAGAGACCCCAAAACTCTTAGAGACACCAACATTCCCAGAGACTCCCCAAACTCCCTAGAGATTCCCTGAAACACCTCAGAGACTCCCCAAGCCCCCAAGACCACCTAAGATCCCCCAGACACCTCCAAAACACCTCAAAGGCTCTCCAAATCCCCCAGAGACGTCCAAAACCCCCAAACACCACCCAAAACCCCCAGAGATCCCAACACTCCCCAGAGCTCCCAATACACCCAGAACTCTCCAAAATGTCCTTGAGACCCCCAAAACCTCATAGAACCACAACAATCCCAGAGACCTCCTAAAACACCTCAGAGAGCCCCCCAAAACCCCCAGAGACCACAACACTCCCCAGAGACACTGGTGCTCCCAGAGATCCCCCAAAACCCACAGATACCCACAGAATACCTCAGAGAACCCCCCAACTCCCAGAGATCTAAACATCTCCTGAGCCCACAACACCTTCCAGAGACCCCAAAACCCTCCAAACCCCAAGCCCCCCAGAAACTAGCAAAAACATCCCCAGAGACCCTAAAACACACCCCATCCCCTCTGCCCCACTCACCTGGGTCCGACTTGGAGAAGGTGTCCCTGTCCAGGAGCTGCCTGGGGGGGCAGGGGGGAGTGAGTGTGAGTGTGCATGCATGTGTGAGTTAGTGTGTGTGAATGTGAGTGTGAGCACCCGGCTGTGCCTGTGACTGTGTGTACCCCTTATACAGCTAGATGTGCCCCAGAACACAGGTTGAGGTGCACAGCCACATGTCAGGTCGTGCCCAGTTGTGTGACAGGGTGTGTGGCAGGGTGTGCACACCCAGGTGTGCCCCAGGACATAGATTGGGGTGTAAAGCATGTGTGACACATGTTGGGGGGCCACTGTGGGGCTCAACCATGTGTCAGGGTGCACAGCAGAGTGTTTGTGAGCACAGCCAGGTATTGGTGATCATGGTTGGGTGTTGTGGTGCACTGCCAGATGTGCCCCACAAAACGTGTTGGGGTGCACAGACACATCCGCACAGGGTGCATAGCATGACACGTTAGAGTGCCATGTGTCAGGGGCACAACTATGTTTCAGGACACCAAAGAAAGACCTCAGGTTGCAGAGGGAGGGAACAGGGGCTGCAGGGTGGGCAGGGGACACGGGATGCAGATGATGCAGTGCAACCAGGGGATTCAGGAGTTTCAGGGTGGGCAAGGGATACAGGGGGTGCAGGGGATAATGGGTCCAATCTGACCCCCCTGCATCCCCAGATTCCCCCAAACTTGACCTCCCTACACCTCTAGTCCCAGAGACCCCCAAATGCACCCCCCGTGCCCCCCACTCCCCTCAGTGCCCCCCACCCTCAGCACCCTTGGCTGAGCCAAGGGTGCTGAGGGTGCCCGTCCATCCCCATACCTAACACTGCCGCTGCTCACTATGCTCCCCAGTGCCTCCCAGCACATTCCAATGTCTCCCAGTTAATCCCAATGCCTCCTAAATAATTTCAGTGCCTCCAACACCAGCTGCCTTGCTACCCAGTGCCTCCCAGGACCCTACAATGCCGACTACTCCCCGTTCCCTAGTGTCTCTCGGTGCCTTCCAGGGCATCTATCTCAGCGCATTCCAGTACACCCCAGCAATTCACACCACCAACTGCTCCCACTCTCCGGTGCATTCCAGCGCCTCCCAGTGCATCCCAGGGGATCTCAGTGCATCACAGTGCACCCCAGGACCCTTCGACGCCGCTCCCCAGTGCTTCCCAGTGCCTCTCTGTGCATCCCAGCACCCTCTAACGGCAGCTACTCCTACACCACGGTGCAACCCAGTGCCTCCCAGCATCCTCGAACGCCAGCTGCCGCTGCTCCCCAGTGCCTCCCAGCGCCTCCCCGCGCCCCCGCCGCCTGGTGCCGGCTCCCGCCGCGGCCCCACTACCTGCAGGACACCGTGAGCTCCACGCGAGTGGCCGGGACGGGAGCGGGACCGGTGCCCAGTTCCGGGGAGCCCAGGCCCGCCATGGCTCGGGCTCCGTCGCTGCCCTGACACCGGCACCGGCACCACGATCGGGATGAGCTCCGCCCCGGGACCGCCCTTGGCACCGCCCGGGGCTCCCGGCTCCGGCCCCGCACCGAGGGCCTGCCCCAGGGTCTTCTTCGGGACCGCCCGCCAGGAGACCAGGACCGCCCTTGGCACCGTCCGGGGCTCCCGGCACCAGCCCCAGCCACGCACCGAGAGGCTACCCCGGGGTCTTATTCGGGACCGCCCCTGGGATCGCCCTCAGATCTCCGGTACCGCCTCCGGGATCGCCCCCTGGGCCGCCGCCCCTTCCCCGGTACCGCCACAGACCCCCGATACTACCTTAGGGATCGCCCGGAAATTTTCAGGATCACTCCCAGATTCCTGGGATCTACCCCCGCACCGACTCCGGCCCTACTTCCAAATCCCCGATACCTCCTGGGCCCGCGGGACCGCTCCGGCTCCGCCTCGGAATCGCCCCCAGATCTCCAGGATAGTCCCCAGAGCCGCCTCCACAGCCCCGTTCCCCCTGGAAGCCTAGTACTGTCCCCGAGATCCCCCCCAGATCCCCGGGATCGCTCCGGACCAACGCCAAATCCCTAGCACCTCCCCTGACCACCGGTACCTCCTCCGCATCGCCCGCGGGGCTGCCTCCCCATTCCTGGTACCGGACTCCCGGTACTGTCCCCAAGATGACCCTCAGATCCCCGGCATCACCTCCAGATCCTCGGCATCACCCTCAGACGTCAGGTGCCGGCCCCCGCATCGTCCCCAGTGCTGCCTCCACATCTGCAGTGCCCCCCGGACGCCGGTACCAAGGATCAGCCCCGGGATTGCCCCCGAGGCTGTCTCCAGACGTCGGTACACCACGGACCATTGGTACCTCCCCCTGGATGACCCCCAGGCACCCCCGGTGCTCCCTCCTCGGTAGCCCCAGCACCCCTCCGATACTCCTAGTGCGCCCCCCTGTGCCATGGTGACACTCTCGAAATCACCCACTCCACAGGATGAGCCCCCAGTCCTTCTAGTTCCCCCTTAATCAGAACTCCCCAGTATGCCCATAGCCCTCTGCAGACGCAGAGTCCCCTAGTCCTCTGCTATCCCCCCAGTAGCTCCCAGTATCACCCCCGCACCATTTCTGGGAACACCCAGCAGCTCCCAGTACTGTCCTAGATCTTGCACTGGGAGCCAGGGGGGACACCCATTGCTGGAGGGTTACCCAGTGCCCGGGGGAAACCCAGTGTGTGCTGGCATGTGGACCTCACTGCCAGTTTGGGAGTCCCCAGTGCTGTGCGGGGAGCCCATTCTGGGGGCACAGCACCAATCCCCTCCTTTCCACCCAAAGCTCAGTGATCCAATGGATCCATGGTGGGGGCACACTCCGGGAGGTCCCAGGAAACTTTGAGGACACACAAACACAACATAGCAGGGTAAATTTGGGACTCTGGCAGCCACTCTGCACCCCCAGGAACTGGGGCCAGTGACAGCTCCATATCCCCAGGAAGAGACACCCACCCCTCGAAGGGCTCCCATAAGCCCCTTTTGGGGGGTCTCACAACCTCTCAGACCCCCACCATGCCAAAGACATCTCACCCACCTCCCCCTAAAACCACCACTCTGCAGGGGGCCCACCACATCCAAACCTCTTTTATTACAAACAAGCAATGCAATTTGGAGGGAGGGCACCCCACACCCCTATCCCGAGGGATACGCCTTGATGACTTTGACATCATCGAGGGGTCGGTCCTGGGAGTTGGTCTCCACCATGGCTAGGCGCCCCAGCACACCCATTCCTTGGCACACCCTCCCGAAAATGCTGTGCTTCCCATCCAGCCACTGTGCTGGGCCCAGTGTCAGGAAAAATTGGCTTCCATTGGTGTCCGGCCCTGCATTGGCCATTGCCAGGATCCCCGCACCTGTGAGACATGGGGACATGTCACCTCATGGATGGGGATATAGGGGAGATGCCATCCCACAGCCAAGGTTCCAGCATGATTGGGGACATGTCATCCCATGGGGTATGTCATCTCATGGCCAAGATCCCAGTCTCATGGGAAACATGTCACCCCAAGATTGGGATCCTGGAGGGCGTCATCCTATGGCTGCGATCCTTGGGACATGTTGCTCCATGGCCAGGCTCCTGGAGAACCTGTCACCTGACAGAGGGGTCTCAGTGGACATCAGTAACAACTTGCTGCCATTGGTGTCCAGCCTCATACTGGCCATTACCAGGATCTCAGTGCCTGTGGGACATGGGCCAAGGGTCCTGGCACCCAGAGGGACATGCCATGCTAAGGCCAGGGTCTTGGGGGACATGTCACTCAAGGGATGGGGTCCTGAGGGATACGAAGGACATGCCACCTCATGGATGGAGTCTCAGGGACATGTCATCCCATGGCTGAGGTCCTGCTGTCATGGGGACAATGTCACCCAATGGAGAGGTCTTAGGGGAATTCAGTGAGGAATTCCCCAATGAGGGGAATCCAATGAGAAATTGGCTCCTGTTGGTGTCCAGCGCCATGTTGGCCACTGCCAGGATACTGGTGTCTGTGGGACACAGGGACATGTCACACCAGGAATGGGGAAATAGAGGACAAGGCATCCCATGGGCAAAGCTCGTGGGGGTGATGTCACTCCATGGATGGGGTTTGGACAGAGGACTTGTCACCCTAGAGATCTGGGGGACAGGGAGACATGCCACCTCACAGTCAGGGTCCTGGAGGACATACCACATGACCAGCCCCCTTGAGACATGCCACCCTATGACTGGAGCCCTGGGAGTCATGTCACCCCATGGATAAGGACAGAGGGGATGTCCCATTCCACAGATATGTTCTCAGGGGTCCTGCCCCCCTCTAGGTGGGGTCCTTGTGTCCCTGGGATGCCACTCCATGTTCTCCCAGTGTTGGCCCTGCTCACCAGTGAACTTCAGGTCAGGGTGCAGCTCATCCTCGAACTGTTTCCCGTAGATGGAGGCACCACCACGGCCTGCAGGGGGATTTGGGGGTCAGCAAGAACCCCTGAAATCAGGTCCCACGCAGATTTCAGAGACCTAAGCTCACCGGTACCCGTGGGGTCCCCTCCCTGCACCATGAAGTCTTTGATGATGCGGTGGAACTTGGTGCCGTTGTAGTAACCACGGCGGCTCAGCTCAGCAAAGTTCTTGCAGGTGCGGGGGGCGTGTTGCCAGTACAGTTCCAGCACGAGTGGGCCCATACTGGGATGAGAACACAGGGAATGGGAACGCGAAAGGCACCAGGAATGGGGAACAGTAATGGGAATGGGAAAAGGAAATGGAGCCATGCCAAAGTGATACCCACATCCCCAGCTTCAGACCAAAGCCAGGGACTGTGTTGCCAGTGCAGCTCCGGCACCAGCAGGCTCATTCTGTGAATGGGAACAGCAGGAATGGGAATGGGAACAGCACCGGGAATGGGAACTGGAGACAGTGTCATCATACTGTGACTCCCACACCCAGTTTCAGACCAAAGCTAGGGGCTTTGTCTGCCAGTACAGCTCCAGCACCGGAGGACCCATCCTGGGAATGGAAAAACCAGGAACGGGAATGACACTGGGAATAGAGAACAGCACCAGGAATGGAAACAGGAGATGGGGTCACCTTGCTGTGAACTCCCCCACCTACAGGGTAAATTCTTGCAGCCGCAGGGCAGGGTCATCCCACTGTGACCCCAATCCCAGTTTCAGACCGAAGTCAGGGGGCCTGCTGTTAGGCTGCTGCCAGCACCAGCAGGCCCGTTCAGGGAATGGGAAATGGGAATACTGGGAATGGGAACAGGAGCATGAAAGGTACCAGGAAACACACACCTCAACGTGACCTCCCCCTCCCCTCCATGGTCAGTTAGAGACAGGGAACACAGGGGTGAGAGGGGATGGGGGGCAATGAGGGCTGCAGGTACTGGGGGAAAATGGGACCCCGGGAGGACATGGATGGCTCTTGGTACCAGGGGAAACAACCAGGACTGGCTGGTTCTGTGCGGTACCGGGAGACACTGGGGCTAATGGGATACCAAGAGGTGAGTGGGATCAGCCTGGTACCGAGGGGCCTGGGAGTTAGGAACACCATGGGGGACGTCGGGGGCGGGGACCAGGGGCTCTCTAGAACCGAGGTGGAAAGCGGGACTGGTTGATACTGGGGGATAACGGAGCTGTCCCCTTCCGGAGACAGGGAGTTTTTAGCACCTGTGGAGTTCAGGTTCTGCTCGGTACCGGGGTCTCACGGACACCGGGGACCCGTACCGAGAGGGTCGGACCGTACCGGTCTGCCTCGTACCGGGAAGACTGGGGACTTAGGAACAGCGGGGCTGCATGGAAGCCGGGGTGGGAGGGAGCGGACACCGATTTACCCCCAGTGCGGCGGAAGGGGGCGGGACCAGGGGTGGGTGGGGCCTCCCGTACCGGTGTCGGTACCAGGGACGAGGCCCGCCCTTACGTGGTCTCCATGGAAACGGTGGGCGGCTGCCAGGAGTCGGGCGGGACGGCGGCCATGCTGCGACGGCACGGGGGCGGAAGGACCTTCAGGAGCCGCGCTTCCGGGCCACGCCCCAGCCTGGGGGGCGGGGCGCGGGGAGGGAGAAAGCCAATCAGTGAGGCGGAAGGCGAGGTGACAGGCCAATCAGAGTGGAGGTTTAAAGTATGCGGACCAATCGGAACCCGGGGCGGGCGCGCTGCGATTGATCTGCAAGGGGAGGGGGAATTCGAACGAGACCGCGCCCCTTTAGCTAGGCCACGCCTTCTCGGCGCGCGCGACGAGCGGGAACCGGGGGCGGTGAGGTGGGGGGGAGGGGGGGGGGACAAGGGGCAGACCGGGACCCCCATACTGGGGGTCTCTCGGGCTGGGGGTGCGTGGCTGGGGGATTCCCCAGGTGTGGGGGAGGGATCCCCCATTATGGGGCTGAGACTTCTCAGTGTGGGGCTGGGAGGCCCAGGAGTGGGAATGGGACCCCCAGGATCGGGGTTTGGGACTGAGACCCCTCACGAGGGAGCTGGGAGGCCTAGGAATGTGGATGAGACCCCCTCGGGATCGGGATGCAGGACTAGGATCCCTCAGCGTGGAGCTGGGGTCCCTAATGGATTGGGGTGAAGAGCTGGGACCCCTAGTTACAGGAATGCAATCCCCTAGTGTGGGACTGGGACCCCCTGAGGATCAGGATGTGCGGCTGGGGATCCCCTGGGATCAGGATGTGGGCCTGAGGCCCCAGGCTATGGGGCTGTGACGTCCCGGGGATCCAAATGTGGGGCTGGGGACCTCCTGGGGTCGGGGTATGGGTGTGGGGCTGTGTGGGACTCTCTGAGTGTGGGACGGGGGTTCCCCAGGGTGTGGGGCTGCGACCTCCCAGCGGGGTTGGACCCCCGTAATGTTGGGCTGGGTTCTCCCGATAGGGGCTGGGAACCACCATTGTGGCACTAGGGACTCACAGGGATCAGGATCCCATTGTGGCACGGAGGACACCCGGGCTGGGGGTGCTGGGCTGTAGATTCCCCGGGCAGGGGTCGCTAGTGTCACCCCCGCCTACTGGCGCCGGCGGAGCCATCCCTGTCCTCATCCCGGTGGCACTGAGCCCGGTGGCGCCTGGCACCGGCCGTGTCACCCGCGCGCTTATCGGTGCTCGCGGCGGGGTGGGGACACAGGGGGCGGGTAGGGGCACAGGTGGGGGACCCCGATGGGGTCGGTGGTGACCCTCCCAGCTCCCGCAGGTGGCCCCGGCGCCCCGAGGCGATGGCCGAGGACCGAGGTATGGCAGCACCAGTGCTGCGTGTCCCCCGTGTTTCCCTCCTGGGGCAGGGAAGGCCAGGACTCACCCCCAGTGTCCCCCCAGATGTTCGATTTGTCACCGAGGAGAGCTTCGACTTCAGCGTGCTATCCCCATCTGACAGGTACAGGGGGGTAGTGGGGACAGGGCACCCTGTTGATAGGGACGTTATAGCTGGGGACATGGGGAATAGGATGGGACATGGAGGACAGGGGGAGATGGCACCTCATTGTCGATGTCCTAGGGAATGTGTCACCCCATGGATGGGGTTGTGGGGGATGTGGCAACTCAGAGTTGGGGTCCTGGGGGCCACGAGGGACATCGCACCCCAAAAATAGGGTCCCCATGTCACCCCATGAACAGGGTCCTGGGGGTCCTGTGGACATGCCTCCTCATGGATGACCACATGACCAGGGGTCCTGGGCGATGTGTCATCCAATGAACGGGGTCCTTGATGGCATGTAGGGGGGTTCCTGCCACTTCTTGGCAGTGGCGTTGGGCGCTGACACCACCTTTCCCCCCGCCACGCCCCATCCGCAGCCAGGAGGAAGAGGAGGATGAGGATACGCCGGGCGGGGGATGCCGGCACGGGGGCGGCAACGGGAGCTGGAGTCCCCTGCGCGGGGCCCGTCTGGAAGAGATGGTGCGAGAGGCCACGCGCCTGGCGGCACAGTTGGAGGGGTGTCACTTGCCCCCTCCTGCCCCCGGAGACCCTCTGGGACCCGCCGCCACGCCTCCCAGCACCCCCCGCAGCCCCCGCCGCCAGACCTTCGTGGTGAAGGACAGCCCGGTGCGGGCGCTCCTGCCTACCGTGGATTCGCGGGGACCTGCCCCCATCCCCCATCTTCCCGCTAAGCCCCGGGGGCCCTCTGCTGTCACCAGTGTCCCCAAGGTAGGTGAGACCCGGGGATAGGAGTCCCAGTGTAGCCGTGTCCTACCCAGATCCCCCCCAAACGCATCCTAAATGTGGGCAGTGAGTGCCCCCTGTCTCCAAAGGTCATTGTGAAACCACCAGCCCTGTGGCTGGGGGGCACTCACTGAGTGATGTCCCCATGTCCCCCCCTCTATTTTCAGGCACCCCCCAGCCGAAATTCCACAGCAGCAGTGAAAGAACCCTCCAGGAGCAAGGGGCTCCCTCCCAGCCGCGTGGGTCCCCCCCGGCCATGCCCTCCCCAGGGGCAGGGGGCTGGTGCCCGGGGCAAGTCACAGCCCCCCCCGGGGGGGGACCGCAGGTAGTGATGGCAAGGGGACGGGGACACCATGGCCATGGGGGTTCCTCGGGTGTCCCCTGGCTGTAGCCCAATGTCCCCCTCTCTCCCCAGGCCAGCCTAAGGTGAGGGGGGGCACAGTCCCCTGCCCCCCCTCCACCCGCCAGCCCCACGCCAGGACCACCACCACTCCTGTCCCTTCTGGCTGTTCCCCGGCAGCCACTGCCCTCCCCAAGGTGTCCCCTCGGACTCCAGCAGTGGGTGGGAGGAGCCCGACCCCCAGAGGTAAGGATGTAGTGGGGTTGGGGTTGGCATAGGGGATGCCCCCTCCCCTGTGTCTTAGTTTCCCTATGGGTTCTCTCCCCTTTGCAGGTGCAGGGGCAGCACGGGCAGCCCCCCCAGCTGCTGCCTCGGGGTGCAAACCAGGACCCCCCACCGCCCGCCTGCGTTCCCCCCGCAAGACGGCGGTGAGCAGCACCCCGAGGTGACACCCCCAAACCACCCCACACCCACCCAGAGGCCCTGGTGGCACCCAGACGCCCCCTAGGTACCAACCAAGGTACCTAGGCTGTGGGGGCGGAGCCAAGGCCACCGCAGGGATGAACTCGGGCATCCACCGGCTTTTGGAAGGAGGCAGGCAGCGTCAAGGTTCCCCAAGGGAGCAACCAAGGCTCTGCAGGGCAGAGCTGGAACCCCAAGGGATGAGCTGAGGTTGGGGTGGCAGAGCCAGAGGCCTCCCTAGGGATGAACCAAGGCACTCATTGGGTTTTGCTTTAATTACAAAAGGTTCCATCAGCAGTAGGAAACTTCCCACATCCCCCAGTATCCAGGGGTCCCTCACCCCCACAACACTCTTCCCTGGGTTCCCCTACCTGAACCTCACCTCTGGCGAGGGGGGTCCCAGACATCCCTGTAACCCCCAACTGATCCCCCCTCCATATGCCCCCCACCTGGGGGAGTTGGCACCATAGGACAGGTGGCATCTTCGGGGGGGTTGGCACAATGGGGGAAGTTGGTTATAAATTCCTTTTTTTGTATTTTCATGTATTTTTTAAATAAGACACTGCTGGGCAAAGGGGCGGGGGGTGATCATGGAGGGGACAACAGGGGCACCCTGCGCCACCCCCACAAGGTGCCAATCCCTGCAAGGATACAAAGTGCACTGGGGGGACTTGTGGCTCCCTGCCCCCTCCTGATGTCCTCCCAGTCCTTGTGCCTGCCCTGCCCCCCTGCCAACCCAGTGCCCTCTCTGTCCTGGTGTCCCTGGCACAGTGGGTGGGCTGCCCGCTGGGTGCATCCCCATTAGATCGAGGTCTCGTCGCTCCTGGTGGGGGGGATGGACAGACGAGGGTGGGGGTAGATACAAAGCGGGGGGTGAGGGTAACAAAAAACAAGACAGATGCGTGATGGGAGAGGTGGGTGCCAGGGTGCCCTCTGTGCCCCCCAGCACCCAGTGCCCACCCGTGGGGGGAGATGGAGGGGTGGGGGTTGGGGGAGAGCCCCCCTACCCCCTTGGGTTAATGGAGAAAATTAAAAAACAGAAATCTGGGGGGTAGAGGGGGAGAGAAGAGTAGGGTTAGTGTTGCCATGCCAGCTCTGCCCTGGGCATCTGTGGGTGGTCAGGGGGTACCTAGTGGGCACCCCAACACCCAGTGGGCACACAGTGGTCAACAGGCACGTTTGTACAGTCAGTGGCCACCCAACATGCACTCCCAACACCCAATGGGGACTGTTAGACCCAAGGGGCACCGAGTGGTCAATGGAGACTCATGAACAGTTAACATGCACCCAACAAGTGCTGTTAGGCTTGATGGGCCATCAGTGGACACTCAATGGTGACCCATTCATCAGTGAGCACCCAACAGGTGCTGTTAGACCTCGTGGGCACATAGTGTGCACCCAGAGGTCTTTAGGCACTCAGTGGACAGTCAGTAGGCACCAAATGGATTCATAATATTCAGTGGATACACAATGGCTGTCCAATGGTCAGTGGGCACCCATGGACAGTCAAATGGCATCCAATGGGTGCAATTAGACCTGATGGACACCCAGTGAGTATTCAGTGGGCATCCAGTGGGTTTTCAACAGGTATCCCAACACTCAGTGGGCACCCAGTGGGCATTTAGTGGGCTCCCAACAGCCACCCTTGCACCCCATGGGCACCCAGGATTCCAAGAGGAATCCTGGGACCCAGTGGTCACCTGTCGGTTATCCTGGCACCCTATGAACATCCAACAAATACCTTTACACCTGGTGGGCACCCAATGGGCATCCTGGCACCCAATGAGTGCCCAAAGGGACTGCAGGGATACGATGAGCACCCAAGAAGGAACCCTGGCACCTGATGGCCATCAAAAGGGCACCTGTTGGGCACCCTGGCACCCAGTGGACACCCAAAGGAAACCATGGAACCTGATGGATACCCAACAGGTAATGTTACACCCAGCTGAGTGTCCAGTCAGTACTGTGGCACCTTATAGGTAGCCAACAAGCAGTGATGGAACAAATGGGTGCTCAATGGACACCTGAGAGAGACCCTGGCACCAAATGAGAGTGCGACGGGAACCTTGGCACCCTGACACCCAGCCATCTTTGCACCTGATAGGCACCCAAAGGGTACCCAACAAGTGGTGTTTGACTGCTTGTCCACCCAACAGGAACCCTGGCCACTCCAATGGCACCCTCAGTGGTGGGAACCCTGGCATCCAAAGAACTCCCAGTGAGTATCTCTTGGATGTGGTAGGCACTCACTCAGAGCCAGACGAGTCCTCATCAGCAGTGCCTGTGCGGATGCTCATGGCAATGGGGGTGAGGCCGCTGAGCTGCTCCTGGAGGCTCTGCCGAGGCCGGGGAACTGGGAGGGCCCCCCCATCACTGCCTGAGGAGGCAGCTGTGCAAGCGGGAGGTGGCGGGGGCAGCCCAGGGCGCTGGGCACTGCCCTGCTCACTGATGGGGGGCAGGCACTTGTTCTTCAGGATCCCTGTAGGGGCAGCATCACCCATGGGTGGGGAGTCCAGATTTGGAGGGCCCACCCTGCCATGGCAGCCCATACCTTTGTGGGGGTGGGGCAAGGGCAACAGCGGGGGGTCCCTGGGGAGTGCCTCGCCATTGGGGCGGGGGATGTCACCCCAGGGGTGTCCCTGGACCCCGGCTGGCTGCACTTGCAGCCTGTCGCTACCTCCTGGTCCCTCGCTCTCGCTTGCTGTCGTCACAAACTCCCCTGGCCAGTATGGGCACCCTGGGGGCACCAGGGGGTCACCTGTGAGGAAGGATGGAAGCTTGGACAGGCAGGACCAGGGAGAGGGACAGTCCCGCCCGCCCCCCCCCCCCCCGCCCCTCCCGCCATCCTCACTGGGTGCCCCCATCACCACATAGTCAGTGTGAGGGATGCACCCAAACCCATTATGTCTGTCCCATCCACACCCCAGACTAGACAAAGGGTGATCCTTCCCCCTGAGTGCCCCCATCAGCACCTCTGACTGCATGAGGAACCTTCAAATGGGGAAGGTGTTCCCTATCACCATCTCAGACTGGACAAGGTACCCTCTCCCCTATACCCACTATACGTCTCTATCAGAACACCAGACTGGACAAGGGATCCCTTGTCCACTGCGTGTCCCCTGCATCAGGACCCAGCCAAGATGAGAGACACCCCCCCCCCCCCCGTGCTCAAAATCCATTCAATGGCCCCATCAACACTCCAGACTGGACAAGGGACCCCTATCCCCACCAGGTGCTCCCCATCAGCATCTTGGATAAGGCAAAGGACTTCCCCCAACTCATTGGGTGCCCCTCCATCAGCACACAGACAGGTTGAAGGTCCCCCCATCTCCACAGGGTGCCCCCTGAGGATGTTACCAGGGCCGGGTGCCCCCTGAGGATGTTACCAGGGCCGGGGGGACTCGGGGGAGCCCCGGGCAGGGGGTCCCAGCCACAGGGCGCCTCATCCTCACTGTCAGAGGAATGTGTGGAGCCATAGGAGCCACTCGGATCATCCAGGGACAGGTCACTGTCTGAGTCTGTGTCGTGCTCTGGGGGGCCACGGGTCAGGGGGTGCCCAGAGACACCTCCTGCCCCCTGGGCCAAGGCTGGGCGCACTTGCCCTGTGGGTGATGCTGTACCTTTGGGCTGGTCCTGAGCATCAAGGAAGAGCCCCCCAGGCTCAGGCAGCAGCACTGGCCCCGGGCTGCCTGCCAGTCCTGAGTCTTCCCTGTGGGGACACAATACTGATCAGCACCCAACCCCCATTCATGAACACCTACCATCCACTGTCACCCACTGACTGACAGCAACCCACTGACAGAATATCCATCCACTGACACCCAACACCCACCGACACCCTAATATCCACTGACATCCACCATTCTGATATCTGTCATACTGGCACCTACCCCTGCCACCCCCTCAACCCCCCATTCTGCCATCACCCCACCACCCTACCACCTCACCACTCCATCTGCATGCCACCCTGCCACTGTACTGCCATGCAACCATGCCATTGCCCCACCACCCAGCCATCCCAACACCCTCACAACCCTGTCACTCCACCACCCACCATCCTGCCATCCCAATACCCCCATGCCATGCCTTCCTATCCCACCATCCCATCACCATTCCATCTTGCCAGTCCAGGACCCCACAAAAACCCATGCCCTGGCCCCTGCTGTGCCCAGTACCGCCGCACGAAGGGGATGTAGCTGTGGTGGCTCTTGCCCGAACGTGTGGTGCTGTGCAGGGACCCCAAGGACCCACCAGCTGGGGAGGAGTACAGCTGCCCTGCTATGTATGTGCTGTCCCTGCCATAGGCCTGCCAAGGGTACAGAGATGTCATAGCCATAACATGGGCTGCCCTTTTCTACCTGGCACCCTCCATGTCCCCCAGCACTCACGGGGGTGAGGGTAGCCTTGGTGGCCAGTGATGGGTGGTGGCAGCAGGCGCAGCTCAGGCGGAGGCTCCTCCGCACCTCTTTGCTTAGCACCACACAGGACAGGAAGATGAGGGGGCCCTGGGCAGGGGGGACAAGGAAGGGTGTGTACAGCCTGGGAGGATCCCAGCAGCACCTTGGACAGATCAAGGGGTCACCATCCAGACTGGGTGCATCCCACGGGCACCTCAAAGAGAATGAGGGTCCCCCCATACCCACTAGGTGCTTCCCACTGATTATCTCAGACAGCATGAGGGACCCCCATACGCACTGGATGTCCCCCATGGGCACCGTGGAGTAGTTGAGGTGCCCCCATACATACAGGGTAACTCCCATTAGTGCCCTGGATATGGCAAAGGACCTCTCTGTGCCCACTGGGTGCCCCACAAATAGGTGTGGGACTCTGCATGTCCCAAGGGTATGAGCTTCAGGGGGCTCTGGGGTCTCTGGGAGTCCCAGGGGTGGTGGTCACTGGAGATCCCAGAGGTGAAGGCTTTGGTGGTGCCAGGGGTGGTGGCTCTGGAGGTCCCAGGGGTAGGGTGTCAGGTGGTCCCCACTAACCTGGAGGCAGTTGGAGGCGGCGAACAGGTAGTGACAGAGCAACACGTCACTGTTGACTGAGAGTAGAGCCAGAAGCCAGGCCAGGCTAGGCATGGCCAGCAGGACTGCAGCTGTGCGCACCCCAGACCTGCTCACCCCAACAGCACCCCAGTGTCACCCCAACGACATCTCATGTCACCTCTGTACTTCTGCCCCCCGGAGTTGCCCCAGCCCCTCATGGCTCCCTTTTCCCCCAGATGCCCCAACCCCCAACTGATCCACTTTGCCATCCTTGGGTGCTCCAGCCCCCTGAGCTCCCCTGTTCCCCATGGGCCCAGCCTAACCCCAGCCCCCTGTGCCCTTGCCCCCAATGCCCTTCTGACTCCCCATGGGTGCTCTGTGCCCCCCTGCCCCCCTAGATGCCCCAATCTCCCCTGATCCCCTCAGCCCCCAATGGGTGCCTCTACCCTTGATACCCACCTGCCCTCCACAGGTGCCCCAATCTCCTGTGCCTCCCTGCCCTCAATGGGTGCCCTAGACCTCTATATCCCCCTACCCACCATGGGTGTCCTGGTCCCTCCTCCTGCCCTCCACAGTTGCCCCAACCTCCCATGTCCCCCATTAGCTCCAGCCACCTGTACCCCCCTGCTCTCCATGCCCCACTGCTTCCCCATGGCTGCCATGTGCCCATCTGCCCCTATAGATGCCCCAGCCCCCCCCATCCCCTCCTACTCCTCATAGGTAGCCCAGTCCCCGGTGCCCTCCTGCCCCCCATGGATGCTCCAGTCCATCCTGTGCCTCTTTGCCCTCTGCAGGTTCCCCAAGAAGCCAGCCCCCCATGGGTGCCCCCTAGCCTCTGTGGGTGCTCCAATCCTCTGTGCCCATCATGGGTGCCCCAACCTCCTATGCCCTCCTTGGGCCACCCCATCCCCACCGTCTCCCCTGCCTCCCATGGGTGACCCTGCCTGGGTGACTCACGCTGAGCCCTTTTTCTGGAAGCCCTGGGGAGTGGCACAGGTGACCCTGGCTGCCAGCACCAGGAACAAGATGCCGACCTGGGGGTGCAGGGTATGCAGGGAGTGAGCAGGGTGACAGGGGGTCCCCTGTCCTCCCCAGCCCCCAGCCCTGTACGCACAGCGAGAGCAGCAGCACAGGGCCCAGCTAGGCTCCACACCAGGCTGTCGTGCAGGGCCAGCCAGCAGAAGTCAGGGTTCCCGTAGCCCTCGGGGTCCAGCCCCACTGCCAGCCCTACAAAGAGATCAGGGGCGGGGCCAATTCAATGGGTGGGGCTATAAGAGGAGACAGGGGGCTAAGGTGGGAGGGGTAGGGCTAAACAGGGTAAAGCTATGGAAGCATGGGCACAGGGCTGGCAAGAAGGTGCTGCTCTTGGGGGTGTGGCTACACTGGGTAGAGACAGCACTCTCATGCAAATGATGTATGTCTAAGCTCTCGGCATGTGGCAGTGTTGATGAGACCAGAGATATGGCACTGGGGGCTTGTCTAAGAGCTTATTACAGGTCTGTTCTCTTGGGGTGGGGTTATATGGATGAGGATGGGGCTAGGATCCTGAGGGAGTATCTGACTATGATTGATGGAGAAGGGCTATGGCCCTGCGGGCATATTGAAGAGGTTGGGAAGAATGCTCTTGGGGTAGAGATATGATGGATGAGGGTGGGGCTAAACTCCTGTGGTGGGGATAAAATGTTGGGCCAGGGTTATATGCTTTGGGAAGGGGCTATGGTCCCAGGGATGTGTCTGAAAGTTTGGGGGCAGAGCTATGACGGATGAGGGTAGGATTATGGACCCAAGAGCCTGTCTAAAATCTTGGGGATTGGGTTTGATAGATAAGGGGAGAGCTGACTCTGGGTGTGTATCTAAAACCATCAGGATGGGGCTATGGTGGTTAAGGGAGCTAAACTCTTGGGTTGGGGCTGTTTTGGATTGGGCGTGACTATCCTGTTGGAGGCAGGGTTATATCCACGGGTGTGGCTATGCTGGTAAAGATGCATTTGGGGGTGGGCCTATATTCTGGGGGTGGGGTCACACATGGAAATAGGACCCCACCATGCATCAAATTGACTGGGGGAGAGGGATTCAGGCAGCAACGCAATAGCCTAGAAGGGGGGGTGTAGCCACCAGAAAGTGTTGACCCTGGTGGAGATGGGCAGCTGGTGGTCCAGGGAGTGAGGTCAGAATGAGAGTAGGGTTTCACAGCAGGGCTCACCAGTGATGAAGGCAGGCAGTCCCCAGCCCAGCACATGGTAGAAGCGCATGGGACCACGGTCAACATGACGGGGTTCACTGCGGCGCCGGTAGAGGTTGCAGGCCCCAGCAGCGCCCAGCCTACCGCACTCAGGTACAGGAACTGCAGCAGATGGCCACCACCGTGCACGCCAGCTGCACCGCCCCGTCACTGCCAGCCCACAGCCCATGCCCACAGCCCACCCATCCATCCACCAACCATATGCACAACCCCCCAAGCTCCACCCCCTTTGAGAGGTTATTCCCGGGTTGAGGTCATACTCCCCTAAAAGGTCCCACTTCTTTTATTGGCCTCACCCCTTGAGAGGCAACTCCTTTCATAAGATCTACCCCTTAGAGGGCTTCACCCCATTTATCAGACTCACTGCTTTGGAAGCTCCACCCCTTTATACAGACTCCACCCTTTAAGATCATCACCCCTTTGGCAGACCCTACCCATTATTGTCCTCATGTCTTTTGAATGCCATCCCTTAGGCCCAGCCCACCATGCCCGGTCCTTAGCCCCACCCATTTCAGCCCCACCAACACAAACGCTTCAAAGGCAGCAGATCTCCTGACCCAACCAGCCCTTTTCAGTGATCCCCACTCCTTCCCTCCTTTCCCAGCCCCCTTTTCCCACACACCGGGATATCGGCCTGGTTGATGCCAAGCAGGAAGACAAGCTGTGCAAGGAGCAGTGCAGCTGAGCCATGCCGGCGGATGCTGTGGCGGTTGGAGTGCAGCCGACTCAGGGTCCCTAGGGACACGACCACCAGTGCCAGCCCCACCAGCCCCACGCCCAGTGAGCCGTAGGTGAGTGCTGCCAGCGGCAGCACCTCCCCGTTCTGCAGCACCAAGAAAGGCATATGTCAGGCATGTGCTCAGTGAGCATACCCCCCTCCAGATATCCCCACCAACAGAGACATTACAAAGCAATCAGTCCCTGGGCCTGGGAAGTCCTGCCCGCAATGCATAGCCCAATTGGAAGCCCTGCTCACATTATTCAGCCCTGCCCCTGGTAAGCCCACCCTATGAAACCCCCAGTCACAGCCCTTCAACCATGCCTCTCAAAACCCCACCCACATTGTGTAGCTCCACCCTTTTAGACCTCTACCATACCACTAAGCCCCAGCCCTCAAAATCCCATATCCCTCAGCCCTGCCCCTTTCAACCCCACCTACTGTACTCGATGATGCCCCCGAAGCCACACCCACAGCACTGACCACATCTCTTTATACCCCACCCACAGTTTTCAACCCCGCCCCAGGAAACCCTTGCCCACATTATTTAGCCACAGCCCCTGGAAACACGCCTGCACCACTCAGCCACACCTCTTGTAATCCCACCCACATCAGCTCTGCCCCTTGGAGACCGACCGGCCCAGCCTGCTCAGCTGCACCCACTGGAATCCCACTCATCCTGACTGGACCCGCCCCTTGAGGGATCTCTGACAGATCTGACAATAGCCCCGCCCATCCTATTTACCTCTCTCCCAACGGAGATTTAGCCGTACCCCTTGGATTTAGCACCACCCCACTTAAGCCCCGCCCACTTCTCAGTCCCGCCTTCATGAGCTCTCACTGCTCCACCCTGACCCTGCCCCACTATGCCCCGCCCATTCTGCCAAGCCCCTCCTATCCCTCCTCTTTTATCAAAAGCCCCGCCCCATCCCTAGAGCCCCACCCCTGTGCCTGGCGCCACCTGGTGCCCCATTTCTGCATGTGTCTCCATCCCACCCCCATGTCCCCACCAGGGCCCTCACCCTGAGTCATTCCATGCCCAGGGTCACTGTGTCCCTCCACGTCCCCTGTGTCACATCAGCCCCCCTCTGTCCCCATGCACCCCTCCGTGTCCCCCTGTGTGCCCACCTCTCGGTGGGAGATGTCCATGAGGACAGCAAAGCTTGTCAGGTGGTGGCACTGGCAGCTGATGTGACTCTGGTTTCGGAAGGTGACTTCACAGCCTCGTGCCGACCAGCCACCTATGCTGCCCGCCCTGCGCAGCACCACAAGGTGACACAAGCCAGGAAACTCGCCAGGACACCCAACAGGGACAAACACACACGCACACACACTCGCTGTGGACACCCACCAGAGACTCCCACTCACCCACTGGGGACACCCACCAGGGACACCCACTGGGAACATCCACCCCCACCCAGGGACATGCACCCGACCCAGGACACCCATACAAGGGGTCAAACTCTTGGACACCCATCCAAGGGGTCAAACACTTGGACACCCACCATGGACACACACATTAGGGACACCCACGGGCATCACCCTCCCAGAGGGACACCCACCAGGTAGATAGATCCACAGACAACACACATCCACCCACTGAGACATCCATCCACCCAGAAGAGACAACCACTGCCACTGGGGGACACTCACCCACCAGGGACACTCACCCAGGAACACCCCTCCATTTGGCGACAGCCCCCCATCCTATCCCTGACACCCACCAGGATCCGAGCTGTCCCCTCATGCCCTGTTCCCATGTTACTCACTCATGACCTGCAGGGACACTGGGGCATTCTGCCCCCCGGAGTTGCCCCAGCCTCTGTCCCCTCAGAATGTCCTCTATCTTCTTAGGGGGCCCTATTCCCATCTCCCCTGTCGCCTCAAGGTGTCCCTATCCTTGTTACTATGTCCCCCGTCTCCCTGGGGTGTCCCCATTCCATGTCCCCTGTCCCCTCTGTAGTGTCCCCATCTCCCTGGGGTGTCCCCACTTCCATGGCCCCTCTCCCCCCAGAGTGTTTCCTGTTCCCCTGGTGTGTGCCACGTCCCCTGTTACCTCAGCATGTCTGTGGCCCCATGTTGTCCCTGACTCCCCAAGATGTCCCCATCTCCCCAGGGTGTTCTTTGGGAGATCCCCTGAGTATCCTTATCCCCAGGTCCTCTGTCTCTGTGGGGAGATCCCTTGTACCTCTGGAGGGTTCCCATCTTCCCCAAGGTGTTCCCACCCCCAATCCCATGTCCTTAACCCCCAGGATGTCCCTGTGCCCCCAAGGTGTCCCTGTCACCCCTGGGGTGTCCTCTGTCCTGCCCTCACCGCAAAGAGTGGTTCCAGAAGACACAGATGGGCTTGGAGCGCTCCTGGGTCTCCAACAGCCGGAACTGGAGGGTAACAGGCTTGGCCAGGACCTGGGGGGTCCCCGTGCCCCCCACGCCATCTGTGCCCCCCGTGTGCACGCTTATGCTCAGCACCGGTGTGTTGATGACGGGGCGCTTGGGCACCCTGGGAGGCACTGGAGTCAGGGAACCCACTCAGGGTGCCCCAAAACCCACCTCGGTGCCACAGAGTGCCCTTGCACCACACAGACACTGTGAGGGAATCCCTTTTTCCCCTGTGCCCCCTTTTATGGGCACGCAATGGGCACCATCCTTGGACATCCCTTGAGCCACCTCCCCAACCCTCTGCCCTCCATCCTCCGGCACTCTCTGTGCCCCCCAACCTTGGGCACCCCATGTGTCCCCTTTCCCATCCCTCCCCTGGGATCCCTCCAGACACCCCTGTCCCCATTTCCCTATACCCCCCAGATGCTTGGCTTTGCCCTGACACCCCATGTGCCACCCTCAGCCCCCCAAGCCCCCATCCCCAGTGGCACCGGAGGCTGCGCTTGTCGGTGTCGAAGTGCTGGGGCAGGAGACCGGCCAGAGTGCGGTAGATGATGATGCTGGCGATGGCCTGGCCCTCACCCAGGGATGGGTGGCGCTTGTGCCGGGTCACCACAGTCATCCCTGCCTCCTCCTCCTTCTCCTCTTCACCTGCTTCATCCTCTTCCTTCTCTTCCTGCCCACCTGTGCCCTGTGGTGCCTGCCCATGCCCAGTTGAGGGGCCTGGGGGCCAAGGGCAGGGGGTGGCATGGTGCTCTGAGACCTCATTGGGGTTCCCATGGCCACCCTGGAGTCCCCAGCCCTTTCAGCTCCATGACAACAAGGTCCCATGGTCACACTCATGTTCCCAACCCTGCCCACTGCCATGGCCACACCAGGGTCTCTGATGCCACCCTGGGGTCCTTGCATCCTTACCAGGGTCCCCAGCCATGCCAGTACCATCCTGGGGTCCCAAACCTGCCAGCCTTATGGCCACACTCCAGCCCCCATGGTGGCGCTGGGGTCCCCATGGTGGCACTGGGATTCCCAACCCTGTCAGCTCATGGTCATTCTGGGATTCCCTCATTCCTGCCAGCCCCCAGCCAGGGTCCACAGCTGTGCCATGTCCCCATGGCCAAATGGGCGGCACCCCAGCCCTGCCAGCCCCATGGATGGCATGTCTCCAACCCCGCCCCCTGTCCCCCCTATGCCCTGGACTCACGCCTGTCCTCAGGGAGCTGGAAGATACTGTCAGGCAGGATGACGGTCGTCTCCAGGTCTGGGAGTTTCTCCCCCCGCAGCGCCTCATACCGTGGCAGGCGGGCACCCGCAAAGCTGCTCTTGTCCAGTCGTACCACCGACACCACTGTGGCACCATGTCACGCATGGCATGGCACCCACCAACCCTGAGGCATACAGACCCCAGCACCCACCGGCCCCAGAGCATACCGACCCCAGAATTCACTGATCCCAGGCCGCACCACGCCCTGGCACTGACACCCACCAATCCTGGCACTCACTGACTCTGGGAAACATAGACCTTGGCACCCACTGACCCCAGGGCACAAAAACCTCTGCATTCACTAACCCCAGGGCACACACAAACCAACTCCAGCACCCACCGATCCTGGGGCACACCCACCCCAGCACTCACCAACCGTGGCACACATGAATCACAGAGCCAGGGATCCTGTGGCACACAGACTCCAGCACCCACTGAGCTCAGCACCCACTGACCCTGACGTCCAACAACCCCAGAGCAATGAATCCATACACCCACAGCCACCAGCAGCCACTAACTCGGGCACATGGACGCCAGGACCCACTGAGCCCAGCATCCACTGAGCCCAGGGCCATGGACTCCAGCACCCCACTAACCCCAGGGGCCATGGATCCTGCCATCCACTGGCCCCAATACCCACCAACCCTGGGGCACACAGAACACAACACCCTCTGTACCCAGCACCCACTGACCCCAGGACACACAGACCAAAGCCCATGTCCCCAGAGATACACGTGTGCCTCTAGGCACACCCACGTTCCCCAGGACACATTTCCCAGCCACATAAATGTCCGTGTCCCCAGCACGTGTTCCCAGGTACACATCACACATGCATGCTCCCAGCACACGTGTCCTTGTGCACACACATCCCCAGCTCACATGTCCTTGTGCACACACATACTCCAGGTATATACATGTCTGTGTTCCCAGACACGTGTGCATGTCCCCAACACACACACATCCCCTCAGCACACACGTGTCCCCAAGCACACACATGTCCATGTCCCCAGCACATACATCCCCCAGACACATCCATGCCCATGTCCCCAGCACCACACCAAGGGCACATGTGTGTCCCCAGGCACACACATGTTCCCAGCATGCCTATGTTCCCAGGCAGATACCCCCCTCAGCCCTCCGGCCACGCATGTCCCCACTGACCGATGTTAGGGGTGACAATGGTGAAGGGGCTGAGGTAAGTCTGAGGCATATTCCGTGCCAGGGCTCGTGCATACTCCTCGAAGTGCCGCAGCAGCTGGGCCGTGCCACCCTCTGTCTGCTGGATCAGCTCCCAGTGCCGCTTGTTCCCCATGTCCAGCAGCGCACTGCCCACCCGCAGCAGGTTCTGGGGGCAAGGCAGTGGTAGTGGCACTGGAAGCTGGCACTCTAGGGTCTGGGCAGGGGAACCTCCCCTGCAGGAATCTATGGCTGGGGCACTGAGGTACCAACAAAGGGGAATGGGAGTGCTGTACCTCCACAAAGTTGAGGGTTCACCCTGAGCCTCACCAACACCTGCTGCTCAGGGATGCCCATCACCCTGGCATCAGACCTCCTACACCAACATTCCTCTCTAGGTGGGTGTCCATCACCGTGGTGCATGGACTCCCTCACCAATACCCTTCCCAGGTGGGTGCCATCCACCCTTGCAGCCAGGTTCCTGCACCAGCACCTTCCCCCTCCCCATGCAGGTGTCCATCGCCCCAGTGTTTGACCTTCTACCCCAATATGACCCACCCCACAGGGGTCTCCATAACTCCAACCTCTTTTCCTTCTCCCTCAACTTCCCTCCCCAGTGTCCATCACTCGAGTATCTGCTCTCCTGCTCCAATATCCTTACCCACAAGGGTGCCCATCACTCTGGTTTGTAGGGTCCTGCACCCACATCCCTCACTATGGGGGTGCTCAACATCCCAATCTCTTTTCTGCTTCACCCATTCCCCCTCCAGGCATGTTCCCATCCCTGTGACCTCATGCCCACCTCAGTGAAGTGCACGTCCTGGGTAGCAGCAAGGCGGAAGCCGCGCTGGCGGCTCTCGTGGTGCAGCAGGGCCCCTGCCAGCCGGTATGCCAGGTGCACGTCACTGCCGAAGTACCCGTGGGCCTCACGCATCGCTTCACGCAGTGCCAGCACTACACGCTGCGACTGCCCTGCATCCCACCGTGACTCATTGGCCACCAGCTGCTCCGCCTTGAGGGGGACACACACAGAATCAGGGGAGCTCCAGTGGCACTGTCACATGGCTGTCGCTGTTGCTCCCGCGGCTCACCCAGGGGCGAAGGGCAGCAAAGGCCAGTGCGCTGCAGTTGAAGAGGTTGGGAGGCAGCCAGCCCTTGTGCTCGTCACAGTGGCGCAGTGCTGTGCCTGTAGGATGGGGACACTGTGTGCACCATGGGGACAATCGGGCAGCCTCACCTCACAACATGCCAGCAGTGCTGCCAGTGGCACACTTCTGCTCCATCCTTGCAGTGACACCAGAGTGGTACCCCCAGTCTTGTCCCAGTGGTGCCATGCCCTGTCCCAGCTGTGCCACCACAATGTCACACTCCTGTGCCACTTCCCAGTGACACCACCGTGACAGCCACCGGTCCTGTCCCAGTGAGGCCACCAGTGTCAACTCTCTGCAGTGACACCACAGTAGCAGCCCCAGCCTCATCTCAACAAGTCCACACTCGTGTCACTCCCATTCCATCTTGGTGGTACCAAGGTGTCACCACCCCTAACCCATACTACCAGTGCCACCACAGTGTCACCTCCCTGTACCAACCCAATAATGTCACTACAGTGTCACCCCCCTGCCCTGTCCCAGTGATGCGCCACAGTTCCACACCACCTCAGCTTCATCCAACTGGTGCCACCATGACACACCCCAGCCCTGTCTCACTGGTGTCAACCTCCCATCCCAGCAGTGCCACCACCATATCAACACCCTGAAGTGACACCATGGTGTCCTCTCTCCTCACTGTGTCTCATCAGTGCAATCACGGTGTCACCTTCCTGTATGACCCAAGCAGTGCCACTGTGGTGGATGCCACCTCTCAGCCCCATCCCAGTGATATCACTACTGTGTCACCCCCAGCCCCATTCTGGAGGTGTGCCCAGTGACACCCCTACCCTGTCCCCATGTCCCCACGTACCAACAGAGCCCTTGGGGCAGGGGGCTGCAGCTGGCAGCCCAAACCGAGTGCGAGGCCACCAGATGCCAGCCTCAAAGGCCCGAGGACAGCTGTCGTAGTTCACTGTGGGACACAACGGGGCATCAAAATTAGGGACACAGGGTGACACAGTGTGGCAGTAGGGTGGCAGTGGCACCTGGTCACTGGAACCCAGGGTGACATAGGGTGACACAGGCTAAGAGCAGGGTGACAGCAGTGGCAGAGCAGGGTGACAAAAGGATAACACAAGGTGAAATTAGGGTGACATAGTGGCACAGAGTGATAGCAGTGTGACAGCAGCGTGACACAACATGACAGTGGGATGACACAAGGTGTCAATGGGATTACACCAACCACCAAGGTGTTGGTGGAACTCAGTTGCCAGCAGCCAGGGTGACAGCACAGTGACAGCAGGTGACACAAAATGACAATACAGTGATGCAGGGTAGCATAGAGTGACAGCAGGGTGACAGTAGCACCCAGTCACTGGCACTTGGATTGACACAGGGTTGCAACGGGGCAGAGTAGGGTGACACAGGGTGATACAGGGTAACAATGGCACCCAAGGCAACAGCTACGGCAGAGCAGGGGGACATCATTATGGCACAGGGTGGTGTAGGGTGACACAGGATGACAGAAGGATGAGACCAGTGTGACACAGAGTGACAGTGGGCGACACAAGGTGACACAATGGGACAATAGGGTCAGCAGGGTGACAGCAGAGTGACAGTAGTACCCAGTCATGGCACTCAGGATGACACAGGATGACACAAGGTGACACAGGGTGACACAAGTGACAGAGGGTAATGGAGAATGACAGCAGGGTGACCGTGGGCACTCAGGGTGGCACAGGGTGACACAAGCTGACAGTTTTCCACCTTCACAGCCGCTGGCTGTCACCTCAGCGAAGGGGTTGTCACAGCGGTCACAGTGGCGGCCGATGACACCAGCTTTGCAGGGACACTGTCCAGTGTTGGCATCACAGCGGCGTGACAGTGACCCAGTGGGGTAACACTCACAGGGGTGGCATGCGTCCCCTCCTGGCAGGCGGTAGTGGTTGTCCTGGGGGGGGCACAGGGTCACTGCAGGCATGGGGATGGGGTGACAGGGGGTGACAGGGAGGTATCTGGGGGGTTATCAGGGGCATGATGAGGGGTGACAGGGAAGTTACAGGATGACAGTGGGGTGGCAGGGGGCAACAAAGGGGTGACAGGAGGATAGCAGGGGTTGGCAGAGGAAGTGACAAGGGCTGGCAGGTCCCACCTTGCAGCGACACTCGCCCGTGGTCTTGTTGCAGTCTGGATCGAAGCCATGGGTGACATTGCAGCTGCAGGGGCCGCATGTGGGGTGTCCCCACCACCCCCGTGGGCATGGCTGCTCCTCCCTGGGGACACTGAAGCTGGCACTCGAGCACCATGCCAGGACACCCCCACAATGTCACTTGTACACTCACATGGCTCCCTGTACACCCACACTCTCCCTTGCATACCCCCATGGCCACTTGTACCCTCACAGTGCCACCTGTACCCCTACGGCGCCCCTTGCACCCCCACTGTGTCACTTCTACACCCGCAGTACCACTTTCATCCAGTGATCCTTGCATACTCACCACAGCTCTTCCACAGCCACTGTGCCTTTTCCATTCTCTCCCTGCCGTTTGCATATCCACCACAGCTCTTGCACGTGCACTATGTCCCCTGCACAGCCACCCTGCCTCATATGCCCCCCCTCCTCTCACTCCACCCCCTGCCCCCGGTGTCCCTCGTACTGTCCCCCTCCCCCTGGGCTCTCCGTGCCCCGGCCCTGGAAAATGCATGTGCCCCACAGTGTCACCAACCGATGCTGGCAGAGGGTCCCGAAGGTGCCCAGGGGACAGTGACAGGCATAGCCAAGGGCCGTGCCTGGGCGGCGGGTACAGGTGCCTGGAGGCTCGCAGGGGTCCAGGGCACAGGCACTAATACAGCTGTCACCGAAGTAACCTGGGCACAGGACAGGTTTGGGAACAACAGGGGACAGTTGGGGTGGGGGGCAGTGCCCAGGGGTGACAGTGATAAAGAGTGGCAGTGACAAGAGAGGGTGGCAGTGCCTTGGGGACAGTGATGGGGGTGCAAGTGCCCTGAGGACAGTGAGAGGGGGGAACAGTGGCAGTGCTCAGGGAACAGGGATGAAGGTAGGCAGTACCTGGGGACAAGGCTGCCAGTGCCCAGGGAGGGTGGCAGTGCCTTAGGAACACTGACAGATGTGGCAGTGTCCAGGTGACAGTGACAGGAGGGTGGCATTGCCCTGGTGACAGGGATGGAGTGGTGGTGCCCAGAAAGGATATTGCTGTTGGGGCAATATGTCACAGGGTGGCAGTGGGGGGTGTTACAGGGGTTGCAGTGTCTCAGGGGATGTTGGGACTTGTTGGGGGTTCCAGAGAGTCTCTGCTCACAAGGGTAGCAGTAGGAGGTGTCATAGGGGTGTCTCAGTGGTGTCAGCGTCCCTCAGGGTGTCAGGGAATGTCAGAGGTTGTCAGGGGGTCTCCATTCACAGGTGTAGAAATGAGGGGTGTCACAGGTATGTCACAGGGGTGTCAGCATCCTGGGTGTGTTGGGCTGTGTCAGGAGGGTATCAGGGAGGGTTAGGGGGCTGCTGGGGGGTCTCAGGGTGGGTGTCCCTGTTCACTGGGGTGGCAGAGGGGAGTGTCACAGGGGCGTCAGTGTCCAGAGATATTGGGGGATGTCTGGGGTGTGTTGAGGGGGTGTCAAGGGTCAGGGGACATCCCTGCTCACCTGGGTGGCAGCGGCACGAGAAACTGTCCCAATCGTCACTGCAGTAGCTGTGGGGGGGGCAGGGCCCCGAGTCGCAGGGATCGGGCAGGGCACAGCCCCCCTCCACGTTCACCTGCACTGCCTGTGCCAGGCTCAAGGCACCTTCAGTCACCACAGGGTCCCCAACACGCAGGCCCTGCAGGGTCACCCATCAATGTCCTCATTGAGATCCCCCCGAGCCACTCTGGACCCCCCAACACACTCCACTCCATGCCTCATTTTCTCTCACCATTTCCCCAAGACCCCATGAGAACTCCCTGCACGGTGTCACCATCAGTGTCATCTCACCACCACATGGGACCCACCATGTCACCCTAAAACTCCCTGCCCAACTATCATCCCTACCTCAGTGTCCCTTGCCACAACATAGGACATCCCAGGACAACCTGGACTGCCCTGCAGTGTCACCCCTTTCTCAGTTTCTCCCACCATGACACCAGACCCACTGTGCCACCCTGAACCCCCTGCATTCTGTCACCTGTCACCTATCATCGTACCTCAGCACCAAACTCAGCACCACCTGGTGACACCCCTGTGTCACTGGCAGTGACCCCTCATTGACCTGGGACATCTCCCCACCCCAACTTTCCCTGTGTGGGTCACCTGTCAGTGACTCCAGCGACGCCCCAGCCACTGTGACCCCTCCTGCCCCAGGGCCATGCCCAGCCTCAGTGTCCCTCGCTACCACCCATGACCTTTTGTGTCCACCCATTCAGTCTGTCCCCACAACATGTGACACCCTGAACCCCACACCAGGACCCACTGTGTCACACCAGCCCCCCTCCCCAGTTGCGTCACCTCTCAATGCTTCAGTGGCCCCAACACCATTTGGTATCCCCTGTACCACCCATGACCTCCCCAGTCACACCCATGTCCTCAAGGCCATGTCCCCATCCTGCCCAGGCCCTGGGGTGATGTCCCTGCGCCCCATGTCACTATGCCCATGGCCCATGAGTACCCACTGCATCCCCAATGTCCCCCTGACCACACAGCCTATGTCTCCTTGTCCTGTGCCAACTCCCTGTAACCACATCCCTGTGCCTTTCTCCATCCTGCCCATGTCCCCATGTCCTGTGCTATGCCCCTACTTCATGTCACCAAACCCTATGACATGCCCCTGTGCCTCCCACCCATTCTGCCCATGTCCCCACTTCTCTGTGTCATGTTCCCAAACCCCATGCCAGATCCCTTTGACCATGTCCCAATGTCCCTGTGCACCCCTTTATCATACCCATATTCCCATGCCCTATGCCTGACTTCATTGTTCCCTGTCTCCAACCTGTGCTACATCCCCAAGCCCTGTGCCCATATTCCCAAGCCCTGTACTAGGTCCCCAAGCACTGCACCCATGTCCCCGTGCCACTCTTCATCGTGCCCATGTCCTCATCCCCAAGGCAAGGCCCTGCTTCATTGTGCCCTGTCCTCACCCTGTGCCACCTCCCCAGCATCTGTGCCCACATCCCTATGCCCATTTCCCCAAGCCCCATGCCATGTCTCTGTCCATGTGCTGCCCTCCTATTGTGACCATGTCCTTACCCCCTCTTCCACATCCCCAAGCCCACCCTCCATCCTTACACCTTACATCCTTACACCTGCCACCCCATGCTCCCCACCCTCCAAGCCCGTGCCTCCGTACCTGTAGGCACCCCTGGAACCCCTCCTCCACGGTGCCACTGTCACCCAGCAGCCCCCCAAGGCTCAGCGTGCGCAGTCGCAGTCCCTGCAGCTCTCCAAGGACATCGCCCACCACCTGGAGGGCACAGGGACTCCCGTGGGTGCCTTGGGGTGCCACAGGCAGTGCCACAGTGGTACCCAAGGATCATCAGAGTGGATGCCCCCTGTGCCTCAGTCTCCCCCTACCTGGTGGCGGCCATAGTCAAGGGTGAGGAGGAGGGTGGTGGAGGGGTTGCGCCCAGGGCCCCCCCGCAGCTCCAGCTCCACGTGGTGCCAGGCACCGTCATTGACTTTGGCCTGGGGCAGACGCAGGGTGGCCAAACGGGCCCCCCCTTGCCAGGCACCAGCCTCCACCTGCCCCTCGCTCAGCTGTGAGGGGTAGAAACCTGGTGAGCACCAAGCACTGCCCACCAGGAAATACAACTTTCCCTGAGACAGTAACACAAACCCCCGGGTTTGGGGACGTGAAGACCCCTCACGGGGTGGCACCCCCTTGCACTGTTCCCCGCTGGCAATACCCCCCCCATAGCAATACCTCCAATGCCAACAGACCCCCTCCAGGGCAATACTCCCCTGGCACTTCCCTGAGGTTAACTCCCCTATTCCAACCCCCTACGCCACTACTTCTCCGTGGCCATATATATTTTTTAACCCCCCAGGCAACACTTCCTATTCCAATGACCTCCCCAGGGCAATGACCCCCAGTGTAATAAACCTTGTGCCAATGCCAATAATGCCAATAACTCCCTCCACCCTCAGAGCAATAACCCCTGTCACTGCCCTAGCGCTTATACTCCCGCTCAAGTCAATACCCTCCCAGGGCAATGCCCCTATGCCAATGACACCAAAAACAATACCTCCTGTGGCAATGACCCCCACCCAAATCAATAACCACCCCAGGGCAACTACCTTCCCTCCCAAGCACTTTCCTCAGGAAAACTCCCCTATGTGACTCCCCCGTGCCCTCCCCATGCCTCCCCCGTGCCTACCTGCAGGATGAGGGTTAGACGACCTCCGGCCCCCACCCGCAGCAGGACCCCACGTGGGTGGCGGGTGCGGAACATGATGCGGACTGGCCAGGGCAGGGAGAGGGGCAGTGCCAGCCCGTTCCACGCCACACGGCTGCTGCCCACAAATCGCTGCAGGCCCGCCATCTCTGTGGGGCATGCACGTGGGACAGGGGCAACTCCCACGGACCCCCCTAAGCCCACCCCAGGGACCCCCATGCACCCCCCTGTACAGACCACCCACGCCTGCCCACCCAACCCAGGACCCCCACAACCCCACACGGCCTCTCACATACCCACTTTCGGATCCCCAGCAACCACCCAGGGACCCCGTGCACACCCCACAGATGCCAACACACCCTCGCAGAGATCTCCTGCACCCACCCACGGATCCTCCATACCCCCTCACGAACCCACAACTACTCCACAGACCTCCAAACACAGGTGGGGATGCCCCTCACCCCCTTCCCACATGCCTCACACCCACCCAGAGACCCTCCCCATGTCCCCCACAGAACCGCAACAAGCCTATGGACCCCATACAGCTACACCACACTGTCCCCCCAGGCCCCCCAGTACCCTCCTGGCAGGTTTTGCCCCCAAAGCCCAGCGGGCAGCGGCAGCTGAACCCCCCCCACTCATGCACGCAGGTGCCACCGTTGTGGCATGTATTGGTGTCACACAGGGTCTTCTTGGGGGGACAACCTGGGAGGGAGCACAGGGGTCACATGCCACACATGACCTGGGACCCCTGGCCCCATGGGGCACAGAGACCCGCACATCCTTGAACCCTTGCCCAACCCCACGATCCTAGTACCCCCTGACCCACCACCCCACATCCCAACCCCACCCCAAAGGGGATACAACCCCATTCAGTCTCCCAACCCTGGAGTCTCCCCACCCCCAGGAGACACAGCCTTGTCTGTGCCGCCCACTCCAGCTCGATGGCCCTGGCAGCCCCTCACCTCCCACCCCACAACCAGGGGACACAGAATGCCCTACCACCATGTCCCTGGACTTCCATCCAGCCCCATGAGCCTGACACCCTCTCCCCACACCGATGGGACACAGCACTGCCCAGACCCGGGCCCCTAGCCAGCCCCTTGAGCCCCAGCAACCCCTACTCTATACCCCACACCCTGCCGCACAGCTCCATGGCCCTGGCAATCCTGAACTCAAACCTACACCCCCTGACTTCCCATCCCACACCCAGGGGGCACAGAACTCCTATCCCAGCCCGTTCAGTGGACCTCTCTCCAGCCTCATGGCCCTGACATCCCTTCAACCCCTCCCCAAACTCAGGGGGCGCAGCTCTGCCCTGTGTCCCCTGGACTCCATTCAGCCCCATTATGCTGGCACCCCCTCCCCACATTCAGGGGGCACAGCCCCATGGCCCTGGTACCTCTGAACCCACACCTGCTCTCCCTAACTTCCCATCCCACATCCAGGCGGCACAGCATCCCCCATGCCCCCTGGACTCCCATTCATCCCTTCAGCCCTGGGATCCCCTCCTATCATTCAGGTGACACAGCCCCACTGCTCAAGTACCCCTCAACCCCACACCCCATCTCCCTCTGCTCAAAGGAGCACAGCCCCCCCAGCCTCTGCCCAGTCTCCCAGCTCTGGAGCCCACCAGGCAGGGTGCCGTTGTTAGCAATGAAGGCTGCCATGTCCACAGGGCGCTGGTCAATGTGGAGGTGCCGCATGCACCCCACAAAGTGCCGGCTGCGGATTGGGAAACTCTCGGGCAGTGTTGGGACCCCCCCCAGCAGCAGTGGCCCCGTCAGGTCCAGTGATCTGCAGAGCCCACCATCACTTCAGGGACTCAAGAGACCCCCAAGGGACCCCACAATCCATGGGGACTCTGAGGGAACCCCAAGGGACATGCAGCCACCTCCCATCCCACACGAGTCACAAGGGAACCCCAAAGAACACTCATTCAACCCAAAACTTATGGGAACCTGAGGGACCACCCAAGGGGTGTTCACCCATCGGGAACTCAACAGACCCCCAAGGGACTCACCCCCCCCTCCCCAATGCATGGAGACCCCAAGAGAACCCCCCCCAACCAATGGGGACCTCGAGTGACCCCCCTCATCCATAGGGATCTGTGACCCCTCAAAGAACCTCTCACCAGTGAGGACTCCAAAGATACCTCACCCATAGGGACCATTCCCCTCCAAGGGGCCCCTTTGTGGGTACCCCAAGGGAACCCCACCCATGAGATCCCCAGGGCCCCCTCACTTCTTGCTGCCAGTCTGGGTGCCCTGGGCAGCGCAGGAGTAGTTGCCGAGGTGGGGCCCAAAGCGCAGGGCCATGGTTGTGTCACAGTCGTCCACAGTCACCACAGCCACCTTCTGCTCTGAGGGGCCCTGTGGGACCCCTGAGTGCCCCACAACCGGCTGGGGGGCCCCATATCAGATGGGGGGGCCCAGGACCCCCATTCTGCAGCCTTTGTCCTGCTCCTCATCCTCCCACTGCCCTCTGGCCCCTCAACCCTCACCACGTGCCCATGTCCCTCCAGCCCACCAGCCCCCCACCCTTCAGACCCCCCAACACTCCCCTCCATCCCTTCAGCCCCCCTTAAACCCCTCCCTTTATCCCCCCCAAGCCCCCATCCCTTTGACCTCCTCTTCCTCATCCCCCCCATCCAAATTCCTTGGGTGTCCCCACAGGAGGAAGGGAGGTGAGGTTCCTTGGGGGCCAATGGATGAGGAAGTGGGTGAGGGTCCCTTGGGGTCTTCATGGATGGAGGCAGCTCTTGAGAGTCCCTCAGAGTCCCACAAATCTTCTCTCTACTCTTCTCATCCCTCCAACACCCCCTTTCCTCTCCACTCCTTCCTCTTCCACCATCTCCCATCCCTTGGGACCCCCATGGGTGGGCACATCCCTTAGGGGTCCTTTAGGTGCCCCAAACCTCCCATCTGATCCCCCCCAATCTGTCCATTCCACCACCCTTCCCCTCCATCTTCCCTTCCTCTGTCTGCCCCAAACACTCCCCACCCACTGTGCCCCCCCCATGGCCCCCATTTCCCCACCTTGTTGTAGTAGTGCAGCTGTACCCGGTGCCACTGCCCATCACTGACACCTCCTGGCACGAAGGGTGACACCGTGGTGGTGGTCTCACCTGTGGGCACAGCATCAGGGCAACACAGTCAGAGGCAAGGAGGAGTGGTGGTGCCAGGGATGGGATGCCAAGGATGCAGTGCCAGGGATAATGTGCTGGGGATATGATGCAGGGGATGCAGTGCTAGCAAAGGGATGTCCAAGATGCAGTGCCAGGGATGCAGTGTCAGGCAGTACCAAAAATTGGCAGGCCAGGGATGCAGTGAGGAATGCAGTGAAGAATGCAACGAGAGATGCAGTGCCAGGAATAGGATGCCCAGGATGCAGTGCCAAGCAGTTCAAGGATGGGATGTCTGGGATAAAATGAGGGATGCAGTGAAGAATACAGTGCTCACAAGAGTGCCAGGGTGCCGTGCCAGGGTGTGGCAGGGGCAGTTCGTACCTGCTGAGAAGGTGAGCTGCAGCTGCTCATCCACAATCTCCAGTGCCACAAAGTCATGCCGCTCATTGAAGCGCCCATTATACAGCAGAAGCCCGTCCCGCTCCTGTGTGGCAAACCTGGGGAACACAAGTGCCAGGAGTGCCCCAATACCCCCCAGTCCCATCGTGCCTCCCTGGCACTCCCCAAAGCCCCCTGACCCTGCCATGCCCCTAAGGCACACCCCTCATGCCCTGCCCCATGGCCTTGTACCCACTGTGAGATGCTGGTACCCATCAGCGCCTGCCCCCACAAGGTGCCCCCACCCCATTGCCCCCCATGCCAAGTAGTAACTCACACCCTTTGCTCCCACCCTGTGCCCTCAGGGTACTCATAACCCCACACTCAATCAACCCACAGCCTACCTGATGCCTTTGAGACACCCATCACCCCACACCCCAAATGATGCCTATGGGGGCACCCACCCACCCAGCCAGTGCCCACGACACCCATCACCTCACACCCCATCACCTCATCTCACACCAATGGGGCAACCATCACCATCTACCCCACACCCCACGTGACACCCACAGATTCCCCCAGGCTTACGTGAGGCCAAGGGTAAAGTGGAAGCGCTGGCGGAGCCCACGAAAAGTGAGGAAGGAGCGCGGGGGGAAGCTGCGGGTGCTCATGGTGCAGAAGGGCTTCTCATAGTGCCCAGGGGGGCACTGGCACCGGAACCCTCCCACCAGCAGGTTCAGGCAGGTGGCTCCATTCTGGCAGACCCCCGGGATGCAGCGGCCCCCCCGGGCACTCAGCTCACAGTGCTCCCCTGTGTGACATCCAGAACCCCAAAACTGGGGTGAGGAATCTCATCTCCCCCTACACCTCCCCAATAAGCCCAGAGTGGCACCACCAGGTGCTCAGCTTGCAGGGCTCCCCTGTGTGACACCCCAATGCCACCAGCATCCCAAAAATGGGGGGTGGGGCTCCTCTCTCCTCCCCACCCTCCAGTAACCCCTGAGTTCTCCCTCCAGGCACTCACAGGGTTCCCCAATGTCACACCAAGCACCCTAAGTGGGAGGGTGGGAATCCCCTCTCCCTCTACCCCAGCTTATTTATCCCCAGCCCTATCACCATGGCAACCACCTCCCATTGCCATGGAAACCCAGAGACACCCCCTCCTCTCATATCCTCTCCCCCACCAGGCTGTCATCCCCTACTAGGAGGTCCCGTGGGGGCTGGAATCCCAGGGTGGGGGGAGGGGGTATGGCCCCAGCGCCATTAGTCTACCGGCAGAGGGAGGGAGGCAGGGAGGGAGAGAGGGCTGAAGAGGAGCTGGATGAGGAAAGATGAGGATGGACACTGAGGACAGGCTGGCCAGCGGCTCTAACCAGTGAAGTCCTCGTGGCACTCGCAGGTGTATCCGCCCTCACGGCTCCGGCACCGCCCGTTGCTGCCACAGGGGCTGGAGTAGCAGAGGTCGATCTCGGTCTCGCAGTAGTCGCCGGTGAAGCCAGGCGGGCAGCGGCAGCGCAGGCCCGTGACGGGGTGGATGGGGCGAAATAGGATGGTGTCAGAGGCGAGGAAGGGCGCGGAGCTGTCGAACTGCAGGACGGAGACGCAGCGCATGTAGTTCTCACAGGGCTCGCGCAGGCACACGTTGTCATCAAAGGGCAGGACGCGCTGGGCCGTGGTGGCTGCCAGGAGCGACCGGTTAAGGTATAGCCGCTCCTGCAGCTCCTCCGACGAGAAGAACCGCGACGCGCCCGGCACTGCCGCCGGCAGCAGTGCTGAGAGGCTGACATTGAGGATCCGCGCCGGCCCCACATCTGTGTCCGTCTGGATGTTGAAGAGGACGACGTGGTGGCGGGGGGTGGCCAGGACAGCGGCCACCCCCTCCAGGAAGCGGCTGAGCAGCGGGGACAAGAAGCGCTGCTGGGACATGTCGGCCAAACGCAGGGTGATGCTGTTGCTGAGCATCTCATCTGTGATCACTGTCACCCGCAACGTGCACTGTGCTGTTGCGCTGTGAACGCCATCTGGGGTCAAAGGAGGGGACACAGGAGGGGGTCACTGACAGCAATAGACAACTCTGGGGAAGGATGGTGGGATGGGAATAGTGCTGGATATGGGGCAACCGACCAAATCAGTTGCTGCTGGATGGAGACGGTGCCCTGGGGGCTTGATCTGCTTGGCCACCATAGAATGGGGACGGTGCTGGCCATGAAACACCTAGCCTATGCAGCCACTCACTGTGGAATGGAGACAATACAGGCTATGAGGTGGTCATCCCACTCGACCAGCATGGAATGGGGACAGTCAGGTGGGGACAGTGCAGGCTAGGGGGGACCTTTCCTGCTCAGCCACCAAGGACTGGAGGATGGTTATAGGGTTGGTGCTGGTTATGGGGCTGGTGCTGTTTTTGGTGTGCCCATCCCAGCTGGCCATAACAGGGTAGGGGCAGCGGGATGGGGACAGTGTTGGCAATGGGGCTGGAACTGGTTACAAGGCTCCTGCCCCACCTGGCCACTATTGAATGGGGACAGCGCTGGTTATGGGGATGGTGCTGGTTGTGGGTGCCCATTCCACTTGGTGATCATGGAATGGGGACAGTGTGCTTCATGGGGTGCCCATGCTGCTTGGACACTTTGGGGTGGGGGCATCTGAATGGGGTTGGTGGTTGGTTATGGGGTTGAAGCTAGTTATGGGGTTGGTGCTGGTTTCTGGGGCTGGAGCTGTTTCTGGGGCTGGTTATGGGGTTGGTGTTGGTTAAGGGGCTGGGGCTGGTGGGGGAGCAAAATCTGCTAAGCACTGGGGCACCCACCCTTCTCCTCCTCTTTGTCCTCCCCCTGGCCGAGGGCAGCAGGATGCAGGACAGATGGGGAGCAGGCAGACAGATGGATGAAGGGAGCATGGAGACAGGTGGGGGGCCAAGCAGGCAGAAGGGGGTGCCGCAGGGGGTGGCAGGGGCCAAGGCTGCCCAATGGCCCGTGGCCAGTGACTGGTGGCCAGTGGCTGGCAGGGGAAAGGTTGCCATGGCCACGGCTGCAAGGGCCCAGCTATGGCTGGACCTTTTGTTTCCCTCCAGCCTGCCCCTGCGCTGGAGGCGGGAGGGGTGGGGGGGAAGGACTCCCTGCCCCCACCCTTTGTGCCCTGGGCCCCCTGCTTTGTGTGGCCAGAGCAGGGACTCCAGCCAGGGGAAGCTGGAGGGTGATGGGGGCCATGTGGTTGGAGACAACAGATATCAGGCACGGCCTGTGGCCCAGTTTCCCCCTGACCTGGGGGTGACCAAGATGTTCCCCCACCTTGGGGTGACCTCCATCTCCCAGAAGCACCTCCTGGACACCCCACTGCCCAAACACTGCTGACAACTGATGGCACAACCCCCCTTATCTTGTGACCTCCCACCACTGGGTTTGGGGACCTCTGAGTGGAGGTCAGGGTGCCCCCTCCATACACCAGGCCCTGTGTCTCCTGCCCTGAATTCATCAAGTGGAGTCTCCTGGAAACACAAACATTGCAGTGCCAGGACTCCCCCAATATTGCACTGCATCGTGAGCCTTCCCAGATTCACCCATCAGACCCCCCATAACAAGCCCTCAAGAGCACCAGGACCCCACTGGCCCACACCAGCCTCTGCTCCCCCAATACATGCAGTGGGCCTTGCCCCATCCTGCTTAGTGACACACAGAGAAGTGCCAGGATCACCTCTAGAGAGCTTAGTGGGGTGGAGAAAGCAAAGAGGGTGCTAGGGACCCCAACAGCCTCCAGCTTGGATGTCTGGGATGTGAAGGAGGCACAGCATCCCATTATCCCCCCTCCCCTAGATCTGGAGGGTGGAGGCAATCAGGATGGGGCGGTGGAACTCCAAAGCACCTCAGTGGGGTGGTGGGACCCCACAACACATCATCCTTTTTGATCTGGAGGATGAGGGCGGCCAAAACAGGATTGTGAGATGCCATAACACCTCACCTCCATGCACAAATAGATGTCAATGTAGCCACAAACCTCACCCGCCTTCCCCTGCAAGGTGCCCTCCATGGGTGGAGTTCTTACCAGAGACAGACACCCTCATGACGGCCTCAAGTGGGCGGTTGTTGTCTAGGGCCGGGCTGAGGCGCAGGTCCCCGTTGTGTGGGTCCAGCAGCATGAGGTTGAGCTCATTGCCCTGCTCAAATGCGTAAGTGAGGTGGTCAGAGACATCTGGGTCATGGGCAGGGATGCGGCCAATGATGCCCCCAGGGAAGCTACTAGAGCGGTTGGTGATGTAGTTGTTGAAGAGGATCTCGAAATTCTTGAGCTGGGGACTGTTGTCATTGGTGTCACGCAGGCGCACATGGATGGTGGCCCTACTGACCAGTGGTGCCGAGGTTGCCTGGACCACCATGATGTATTCGGCCTTGGTCTCATAGTCCAGGTCAGCCAGGGCAGTGAGCTCTCCGGAGAAGATATCCAGCTGGAAGACCTCGGGGATGTTGCCCTCCACGATCTGGTACATGATCTGGGCATTGGTGCCCTCGTCGGGGTCGGTGGCAGTGATCCGGGCCACCACCAGCCCAATGGGGCTGTTCTCCTCCACAAAGATGTCAAACTCATCCTGCTCAAACACAGGTGGGTTGTCATTGATGTCCAACACTGTCACCTGGATCTCCACTGGCGTCCTCCGGGCTGGGACCCCCTTATCCACAGCGAATGCCCGCAGGGAATACAGTGGCACATTCTCCCGGTCCAGACGGCGCAAGGTGCGGACAATGCCTGAGGTGGATTCAATGATGAAGTCACCATCACCATCATCACCCCCTTGGAAGGTGTAGAAGACCCTGCCATTGAGCCCGGAGTCACGGTCAGTTGCAGAGACCTGGAGGACGCTGGTGAAGGTGGGGACATCCTCATAGATGGACCCCTGGTAGGAATGACGGAGGAACTGAGGTGCGTTGTCATTGACATCACTCACCAGGATCTCCAGGTAAGTTGTGTCAGATTTCTGCGGGATACCATTGTCCTGCGCTGTGATGGCCAAGGTGTAGGACACCTGGTCCTCATAATCCAGCTCCATCTGGGTGGTGACAGCACCAGTCTCAGCAGCAATGCTGAACTGGGGGATGCTGTCCTCCATCAGGTAGGTGATGCGGGCGTTCTCCCCTGTGTCCTCATCTGTGGCGCTGATGACCACCACTGTTGTGCCCACTGGCCGGTCCTCATTGATGCTGATGGTGTAGTGGGAGCTCTGGAAGACAGGGCGGTGGGTGTTGGCATCGGTGACATTGACAACCACCTTGGCAGTGTCCTGGCGGGTGCCATCAGAGGCAGCAATAGTGAGCAGGTACTGCCGCTCCAGCTTGTAGTCCAGGGGCAGAGCAAGGGAGATGAGCCCACCACCGCTCTGGCTGGTGATGGAGAACCGGTTGCGGGTGTTGCCACTGGAGATCTGGTATGTGACGATGCTGTTAGCATCACGGTCGACAGCAGAGACAGTCAGGACACTGGTGCCCACTGCCGCATCCTCGTTCAGGCGGACGCTGTACTCCCGCTGGGTAAACTCAGGGCTGTTGTCATTGACATCCAGGATGGTGACACTGACGCTAGCCACGGAAGCCTTTGCGGGGGTGCCCTGGTCCTGTGCCTCCACCCTGAAACTGTAGAAGTCAACCACCTCCCGGTCCAGCTCAAAGGCCACCACAATCCACCCAGTGCTGTTGTTGATGGCAAAGGGGAAGCCAGTGCCAGTCTCTATCAGGGTGTAAACTAACCGGCTGTTGTCACCTGAATCGGCATCAATGGCTTGCACATGGATGACAGAGTAGCCTACGGGGACATTCTCCAGCACGGTGGCCTGGAAGGGTGTGCTGACAAAGATGGGTGCATTGTCATTGACATCCAACACCTGGATGGTAACCAAACCACTGACATTGGAGAGAGGTGGGCGGCCACCATCCTGTGCACGGATCCGCAGAGTGAACTCCTTGGTGACCTCATAGTCCAGGGGGGTAATGACATCCAGTGTGCCTGTCTGTGCATCAATGTAGAAGTGCCCACGGGTGTTGCCACTGACAATGCTGTAGTGCACCAGTGCATTGCTGCCTTTGTCACGGTCGGTGGCTGTCACCTGCAGAACTGCTGCATTGGGCACCACGTCCTCGGGGACCTGTGCCACGTAACGCCGCTCGCTGAACTGCGGCGCATTGTCATTGTCATCCTCCACAGCAATGTGGACAGTGGCTGTGGCACTCCGGGGACTGGGATCCTGGCCCTGGTCTGTGGCCTCCACCAATAGCTTGAAGGTATCCACCACTTCCCGGTCCACAGGGCCACGGGTGCGGATGACGCCTGAGCGGGGATCGATCTCAAAGACCTCATTGGCGTCATCGGAATTGAGGAGGTGGTAGAGGATGTTGGCATTGGGACCAGTGTCGTCATCAGTGGCCCGCACTGTCAGTACCTCATAGCCCACCTCCAGATTCTCTCGCACGCTCTCCCGGTATTCTTGCTGCTCAAAGACTGGGTCGTGATCGTTGGCGTCGCTCACCATCACTGTCAGTGTGGCCATGGCACTGCGCTGGGGTGTCCCGTGGTCCACTGCTGTCACGCGGAACACATGAGTGCTCTTGCTCTCACGGTCCAGCAGTGCAGTGGTGCTGATGGCACCAGTGACAGGGTCCACGGTGAAGAGGGCATCAGAGCGGCTGTCGAAGAGCGCAGCCATGGCATAGTGCAGCTGGCCTGCCTCCCCCTCATCAGGGTCTTGTGCTGTCACTTGAGTCACTGGTGTGCCTGCTGGCTGGTTCTCCTCCACTGTGGCCTGGTAGCTGGAGGGCTGGAACTGTGGTGCTGTGTTAGGGCTGCGGCAGGGGCGGAGGTGAGTTATGGGGGGCCTGGGGACCACTGTGGTCTGGGACTCTCCAACATCCCCAGTGTCCATTGCATTCCCAGTGCCACTGGTCTCCCTGGGGATGTTGGTGTTCCCAGCATGTCCAGCGTCCACAGTGTTCCTGATGTCGCTGGGGACTTCCACAGTCTCCCCATTATGTTCAGTATCTCTGGTGCTCCCAGTATCCCTAGGGACTTTCCTAGTGTTTCCAGCATCTCTGGAGACTCTCCCAGTCTTCCAAGTGAGTACAGAATTCCTGGTGCCCCTGGGGACTGGAGTGCTCCCAGTGCCCCCAACACCCCCAGTGCTCAGCACGTTCCCAGAGCTCCCGGTGTCTGTGGGGATGTTGCTGTCCCCGGTGTGTCCATTATTCCAGGCGCTCCTGGTGCCCCTGAGGACATGGGTGCTCCCAGTGTCTCCAGTTCCTCCAGTAACCCCGGTGCCTCCACTATCCCAGGTGCCTCCAGCGTCCCTGGTGCTTCCAACGCCCCCAATGCCTCCAGCGTCCTCAGTGCCTCCAGGCTTCCAGGTGTCTCCAACATTCACGGTGCCTCCAGTGTCCCCGGTAACCCTGGTGCCGCCGATACCTGGAGACCCTGTAACGCCGCCGCCGCTGTCCCCACTGGAAGAGCCGGTGCGTAGTGCGGTCCCATCGCTGCCGCCCGAGGCCGGTGCGGGCCCAGCGCTGTGGCCGCTGTCCCCGGTGCTCGGCGGGGGCCGCGCACCGCCGCTGTCCCCGGTGCCGCCGCCGAGCTGGAATGGCGCCGGGAGTGTGCTGGACGGACGGGTGCGGGTGCCGATGCCGACGCCGGTGTTGATGCCGGTGGAGGTGCCGGAGCCGATGCCGGCGGCGATGGCGGTGGCCGGTCTCGGTGCGGGCAGCAGCAGCAGCAACAGCGGCAGCAGCGGGAGTGCGGCCCGGCAGGTGGGCGAAGGGCCCATGGCCGCTGCCCCCTGGTGCCCCCGTGCAGATGCTGGTGTCCGCAGCGACCCGCGCCGCCGCCTGCGCCCCGCCCTCGCCGGCGCGCACCCGCCGGGGCGGAGCCGCCAATTCATCGGCCCGGCCGCGCTTAAAGGAGCCGGCGCTGCCGCCCCCGGCACCTGCCGGCGGCACCCGCAATCGCACCGGCAGCGGCAGCGCGGGGGCAGCGAGCACGCACTGCGAGCAGGTTGCGTACACTCATGTACGCCTCACACATGTGAGGCGCACATGTGCGCCTTGCGCGCACACACGGACATACACACATGTGAAGGGCCTTGGACGCACCTGTGCATTGCACGCACGCGTGTTGCACGCGCAGGAACACGCACGTCGCACACGCAGGGCACACAGGAACCACGTATGTGACGCACACAGTACATGTGAAACACACACGGAGCACACACGTGAGACAGAGCACGTGTGTGACACAGCACAGAGATCATGTGTGTAAACACGCAGCACATGTGTGGCACATAAAGCATGTGTGAAATACGCCCCCCAAGCCCCCCGTGTCCACAACGCCGGCCGTGACTCCATAACCGGGAGTCCGTGTCCCCTCACTCCGTAGCACCCCTCCCTATCCCAGGGCTCATCCCACCGCAGCAGGACCGGGGGCAACAGACAGGGAGCGACTGGACGCGGCTGAGAGGGACTGGGGATGCTGGGGGCACAGGCACAAACTGGGACTGACAGGGGATGTTGGGGGGCGCTGGGACAGACTGGGTCTGTCTATGTGGCCGCTGTCTATGTGGGAGGGACTGGAGAAGCTAGACGGGACCGGATCCCCGCGGTCCGTAGGTGCTGCCCCCACCGCCCAAGCCGGCGCCGGTCCCAGGGCGTGGGTGCAGGCAGGCGGCGCGGCATCGCCCCGCCCCCCCGGCGGAACGGGTCCGACGGGTACCGGGGAGCGGCCCCCCCAGCACCGGGGCGGCGCTTGGAGCGCAGGAACCCCCCGCCTCCGCCGGGGGCTCTGGTGACTCACTGGGCCGCTTCCCGCCGGTTCCACCCGACATCCACGGCCCAGCCGGGGGTTGCCCATGCACACGAAGCAGGGCAGGGCTCCCCGCATGGGGCTGGAAGTGGGCAACCCTCCCGTGTGTGACCCCACTCCAGAGGGTGGGGCGGGCAGCAGCTGAGGCTGAGGCTGGGGGCCCTCAGCCCCACTTTGCATCACAAAGGGGCTTTGTCTGGGCCTTTGTGTGGGGCTGGCAGGAGGGAAAGAGAATGGGGAGAAGGGAGTGCGGGGGAGGAGGGGGAGGGAAGCAAGGGTGGTGTGCAACGGAGACACCTCCCCGGGCTGGACTGACCCGCCCCGCTTCCCTCCTCGGAACCTTCCAAGAACACACAGCTCAGCAGCTCGTGGCTTTATTTTGGATGGAGGAAGGAGATGTTATGTGGGCACGGGGGTCCCCAACACCCTTCAGCGAGAGGGGGACACATGAGGGATCCTGGCCCCACTCAGCAGGGCAGAGGAGACACATAGGAAGAGGGACAGCGCCCTGACAGTGTCAGTTCTTTGTGACACGGGGGGGCCAGACGGTAACTTCCCTCCGAGGCAAAGATGATGGTGAAGGGCACAGCCCGGCAATGAAGGTGAGATGACTCAGGAGGCCCCCAAAGTCCTTGGGGTGTTGGAGGACACCCTCAGACCTCCATGTTCTTCATCTGCTCCTCCAGCACCTGGTCCCGTCCCCCCCCTGCCTTCTTCTTGCCCCCGCCTTCCTGCTGCTTCTTCTGCTTCTTGGAGAGCTCCTGCTCAATGGGTGCTGGCTTGACGAACGGAATCAGCTCCCGCAGGTCTGAGGGAGCAAGGGACCCCTGTCACCTCCCCCTGCCAAGGAGCTGGGGACGGGGAGGGCACAGGGGGATGTTACCTGGGGGCATGAAGTTCTGGAGCTTCTCAGGGATGCGGATGCCCTCAGCGGTCTGGTGGTTCTCCAGGATGGCACAGATGGTGCGGGTGGTAGCACACATGGTGGCGTTCAGCATATGCACGAACTCTACCTGTGCCAGGGGGACACAGAGGACATGTGTGACATGGGCAAAGCAAAGGAACACAGGAAGAACCCCACCGTGCCCACTAGCCTCACCTTGTCCATCATCTTCTTGGTCTGCCCATAGCGGATGCGCAGGCGTCGGGCCTGATAGTCGGTGCAGTTGGAACAGGAGACAAGCTCACGGAAGGCGCCAGAGCCAGGGAACCAGGCCTCCAGATCCAGTTTTTTGCTAGCTGCGTGGTTCAGGGAGCCTGGAGGAGGGACATGCTGAGTGAGGGGTCCCACTGCCATCCTGAATTTGCCTATCCTGGGGCAGAGTGTAGGGTGAAGCCTCCAAAGTCACTCCTGCAGCTTAGTGCCAATCCAACATGGATTCCTGCTCTGCCATAGTGATGTGGGGTTACCTCTCAGCCATGGAAATGTGGAGTCCATGCTTGGCCACAAGGTCAACAAGCCACAAGCTGTTTGGTCATGGGGATGTGGGGGTGTGGGAGTCCAGCCCAGACCATGGGGATGGGGAAATCCTGCTCACTCACAGGACATCGGGTTCCTGCTGTGCCATGGGGATATGGGGGTCCCACTTGGTCACAGGAATGTGGGGGTCCCTCTCAGCCATGTGGATGTGAGATTCCCACTCTGCTATGGGAACATGGGGCTCTTTCTCAGCCACATGGACATGGGCTTCCCACTTGACTATGGGGAAATGGGATTACGCCATGGGAATCTGGGATTCCTGCTTAGCCATAGGGATGAGGGACTCCTCAACCGTGGGGATGTGGGATTCCCACTTGACTGTGGGAGTGTGGGGTTCTCACTCTTCCAAGGAATAAAAGGGGTCCCACTCAGCCACACGGAGCTTTTAAATGAGATCTTTTTCCTATGAGCATTTCCAGGAGGAGCTGGGACACTCCAACTGTCCCTCTGGAAGAGACAGTAGGAGCAATCCATCACAGCAGTGCCCACAACCGCTGCCACCGACCCAGAGCAAGGCTGAGGATTCCACAGAAAACAAAATGTCCCCTTCTCTTCCTCCTCAGTATGGGGACAGTAATGAGCCAGGGAGAAGAAACTGCCATGCTGGGAAGAAGGTCAGGGACCTCCTTGACCCTCCGTGGCACAGGAGCCCCTACCTGAGACGATGTTGACAATGTGGTAGGGAATCTCGAGGGACTGGTAGAATTCCTCAGCTGTGGCCATCATCTCCTCAAATATCTCCCAAGATTTGTTGTCATGGGGGGAGGAGTAGACAAACTGCTCAATCTGCAGGAGAAGGAATTCCACAGTGATACCAGGTATAGCCCCAATTCCCACTGGAACCCTACAGTGACACCAGGTACAGCCTGAATTCCAACTGGAACCCCACAGTGACACCCAGTACACCCTAAATTCCAACTGAAAACCTGCGGTGACACTGGATATAGCCCAAATTCCCATCAGAACCCCACAGTGGCATCTCGAACACTCTGAATTGCTGCTGGAACATCATGGCGACACCCCAAATTCCCCATCAGAATACCACAGTTACACCTGGTACATTTTGAATTGCCACTTTTGTGGCACAATTGTCATTGCAGTGACATTGGGTACACCCTGAATTCCCATTGGGAACACTGCAGTTGACACCTGGTACACCCCAAATTCCCATCAGGTTCACCCCATGGTGACCCCCCATAGACCCTGATTTCCTGCTGGAATGCCAGTGACACCAGGTACACCATGAATTGCCACCAGAACATGCTGAATTCCTACTGGAACCCCACAGTGATGCTGGGTACACTCTGAATTCCCACTGGAACCCCACAGCAACCCTCAGTACACCCCAAATTCCTGCCAGGACCGCTCCTTCACCTTCTCAAACTGGTGGACGCGGAAGATGCCGCGGGTGTCCCGGCCGTGGGATCCCACCTCCTGGCGGAAGCAGGTGCTGAGCCCCGCATACTTGAGAGGCAGGTCCTCAGGCCGCAGCCACTCATCGCGGTGCAGGGCGGCGATAGGCTGCTCTGATGTGGCGATCAGGTACTTCTCGTCGATGGAACTGTCCTCCGCCCGCTCACTGCCCTTCCCGATCACCTGCAGGGGACATGAGCCACCAGCCCTCTTCTATCTGCTCCTGCACCTCCAGGGACCAGCAGAGAGGTTTTCCAGGGCCGGATAGTTTGGGAATTCATCACAGGAGGAGTTTGTTGGTCCTTCAAAGGGGTTGATGGCAGGGACAAGTCACCTGTATCACCCGTGGAGATGGACCCCAGAGATAAGCCACCTCCTTGCCACGTCATCACCATCACAAGCCACCTCCTTGTCACCTATGTCACCCATGGACCCCACAGCATGTCACCTCCTTGTCACTGCACTGCCATCACGTGTCACCTGTACAAATGGACCCCAAAGATGAGCCATTTCCTTGTCACCTCATCACCATCATGTAGCACCCATAAACATGGACCCCAGAGATAACCCATGTCCTTGTCACCACATGTCACCAGTGGAGATGGACTCCAGAGACCAGCCATCTCCTTGTCACTTCATGGACATCACGGTGTGTCACCCATGGAGATAGACCCAAGATGAGCCACCTCCTTGTCACTGCAGTGTCACCACAAAGTGTTTCCCATGGAGGTGGACCCCCAAGACAAGCCACCTCCCTGTCACATCATCACCATCACAACATGGAGATGGATCCCAAGGAGAGGAGAAAGAACCACTGCTACCATTGCTGCCACCCCCACAGCCTTGCCAAGGCAGAGGGGACCCTGCTGCCTCCCTTCCCCACAGCCCCACGGGGGTAGCTTGCTCCCACGTCCAGTCCCAAATCAGGAGCAATCCCTTACCTTGTAAAGCTCCTCATCAAACTGGCTGAGCTGGGCCACCTCCTGCATCACCTCCTTGCGCATGAAGAAGGGGGTGTACACTGGGGTGTACCCCCGGGCACGGAGGCTCTGCAGCGCGTACTGGATCAGTGCCTGCTCCAGGAACACCAGTGGGCCCTGGGAACAAGGGTCACACTGCCTGTCACACACACACACCCTTCCTTGCTCAGAGTACCCAGGAGACATGGAGCCCACAGAGCTGCAATGGCTGCCAGGCTCAGCGTCACCCCAGACTGCTGCAGGAACAGATCCTGATGCACCACTGTGGTCAGAGTCCATCCCACACCCCCGCCAAGGAGGCTCCCATCATCCATCCCAGGGCAGGAGAACCCAAGGCCCCTGTCCCTCCTCATTCCCCTCTGAAACTGATCATTCCAGGGTCACAGCTCTCACCTTAAGGAAGTAGCCACGGCTGCCAGCCACCACAGCGCCCTTTTCACCCTCATAGCCATCCACCATCACCACCAGATCCACATGGGAATACTTCTTCCTGCAGCTGCAGTCACCCCACACCCGCTCCACCTTGTTGTCCACATCCTGCAGGAACCCCAAGAAAAAGAGGAGCGAGAGCCTATCACCTCCTCAGTGCCCTGGAACGCTGTGACACTAGCCCCTGAACCACACTGGGCCCACTTTGGGAGCTCAAACTCTAGCCTGTAGCTTATTGTGTGGCCACTTGGCAGCAAGCCTGGCCCAGTTGTGCTCCTCCCGGCAAAATATTCCCGCGGGATGAATGGAGGCAGCAGAGGGAGACCCTGTCCCTACCGCAGGAAGCGCCTTTCCCATGAATTCTCCCAACAATGGTGCCCAATGTTGTCTGAGCTGCTCTTTGTCTGATCCCAGTGGGAAATACCGGCCTGTCATGCAGATTTTCCTCACCCGCCCACCCAGCCCCCACCCAGCCACCCACCCAGACTGGCTTAGAGCATCCCCCACTGGGAGCCCCTTGCTCCCCACTGTGAAATTCCTGGCTCTGCTGACCCAACCCCACCTCCCTTCCCGTGTCCCACCTCGTCATTGCTAATGGGCACAGAGGGGTGGAGGAGGTTCCCAATTTCCCGGAGGCTCTCAAAACGTTCAGCCTCCAGCCGCAGGCGCTCAGAGTCACACTCCAGGATGGCCTCATCAATGAGCAGCCGAACTTTCTTAATCTGGGATACCTGGAGACACTGCAGAGAGACCTCCGGATGAGGTGGGGGAGGGAGAAGACCACGGGGAAGAGGGGCCTGCTCACAGAGCACAAGGAATCCTGGGCCCAGCATGGTGAATTTCAGACCCTCCAAAGATTCTGGAGTGAGTCCCTGGGCTGGACACACTCAAGAACAGCCTGAAGGGACAAAGAGGCGACAAGCTAGGCTCTGGAAGGCCTGAGCTGCTCCCATGGCAGCCAGCACTGCACTCCTTAACCAGGGTGACTACCAAAACTGGGATCAAAGCATGCAGGGAGGAACACATTGAGGACACGAAAGGACTGAGGCTGCTCAAATTCCCAGAGATGAGCCCTTGAGTGACACAGAATGATGCTGGGGAGATCAAGGACACTGAGGAAGAGTCAGTTATTGCTGACCTGGGGAGACTGGGGACTCCAGGTGCAGAACTGGGAGATAAAGGATCCTCTCAGCTGGGGCATCCAGCCCCCCTCATTTGGTGGGCACTTCAGACCATCAATTTGGGCAATTCCAGGCAAAGCTCTGGACAAACTGTAGGGAGTTGGGTTCTCACTCACCCCCAGGACATCAGCCGTGAGTTCATCCAAGTTCTGTGCATTCTCTGGTACCGATTCATCCGTCCCTACTGGTTCCTTTTTCTGCAGCAGAAAGAAAAAGGAACCCCAGGAGAGTTAAAGAATAAAATTCCAGGGGAAAAACATCCCTCAGTGACACAAGGGAGGCTGGAGGGCTGGGAGGAGAGATGTCACCGGTTGGTGATGTCCCACCATGAGGTGACCCAGGGCACTCGTGCCCCACCTTCATCTTGTCCCCAATGGTTTTGCTGCACAGGTTCTTCAGCTTGTTCAGGTTGTCCGCACGAAACCTGCCTGGAAAGGAAGGCAGTGGCTGTCACCTGGAGTGGGAGAAGGGGTGGGGTCCCCATCTGGTGCAGAGAGGTGATATGGAGCCTCCATGGGACCAGCAGTGGGGTGGCAGCTCCAGGAATACCCACAGGCACCAAGCCTGGGGTTTTTGGGAGGATAGAGGTTGATTGTGTGGAGCTGCAGGGAGTAGGGATGCCATTGGAAAACACCTGGCGTGACATTGCACGGGAACCCCCATGCCAGGCTGGAAACTCCCATGGTGTGCTGGGACCACGCTGGGATGGGACATACCAACTCTAAGATGAGAACCCCACACTGCGATTCCCCATGCTAGGCTGGAACCCCCACACATGGGATAGGACCTCCATACTGAGACCTCTATGAGGGGATGGGATCTACCACACTGGGCTGGAAGTCCCATGTCAGGCTGGGAACTATGCACTGGAATGGGATCCCCATCCCATGCTAGGATCCCCCACACTGGGCTGTGACACCCATGTTGGACTGAGAATCCCACCCTATCAAGATGGGAATCTCTCCATCAGGATGGGACCCCCCTACATCAGCACAGGATCTCCACTCTGCACTGGGACTGCCCCCTCCCCGCCCCCAATGCTGGGCTAGGACACTCATGCTGGGCTGGGACCCTCACACCAGGTTGAGACCCCCCCCATGCCAGGATGGGATCCCTCCCTCCACAGGCTGGGAGCCCCACCATGCTGGGACCCCCCTCTTAGGATGGGATCCCCACACTGTGCTGGGACCCCACACTGTGATGAGACCCCTCCCTCAGCAGGATAGGATTCCTAAGGATTGAGCAGATCCTGGGATCTGAGGCCACAGTGATGAGATTCAGGGGGTGTTGGATGAGCATGGATGTTCCCCCTTCATGAACCCAGGGCTGGGAAGGGCAGAGCCCAGGACCCGGGGCAGCTCAAACTGGGGACACCCAAAGCCGAGAACGTGCCACCCCATCAGCGGGAGGGATCAGTCCCCAAGGGATCCAGAGCCAGGGAACAAGCAACAGGACACGGCACGGCACAGCACGGGCTCCACGGCACCGGCGCCGCGGGATTGCATCAGCCAGCGCATCCCGCCAGCCTGCGTCACCCTGTCGCCTCCTGCAGCCATCCGCCATTCTCCAGCACCGCCGTCGCAGGGACACAGAGCCCGCGGGAAGGGGGCTGGGAAGCAGGTGATCCCATGGGATGAAACGCTCTGGGATAAAATGAGGGCACGGTCGGAGCCAGGGACGCCCGGGCAAGATCCACAAGGACATCAAGGCGAACGCATTAAAGGGGAGCCCCAAGCGCCGCTTTCATCCCGCAGCAGTGGAATGTTGGGGTGCCCTGGGAACGGCGGGGTTTGGGAGTACCCACTCCTCCCGCCGCCCTCCAACTCCTATCCACATCCGGCACACTCTGACGGAGCTGGATGCGGATCCCGCTGCCCCATATTCCGCCGGGAGCCACGGGGAGGTGGCTCCTGCCGCCCCCCCCGCCCCCCCAAGCCGTCCAGGTGTGGGTGTACCCCAAATCTGGGGGTAGCACTGTCTAGGATCCACCCCCGCCCAGCTGGAGCTGGATCCTGTGGCAGAGCAGGGAGCGGATCCCTGGGGATCGCAATGGGACGGGATCCGTGTTCGGGCTAAGAGAAACCTGGGATCTGTCCCCCAGCCTGGGAGGAGGGAAGGCGGTTCTAGTGGGAGAACTTCTCCCACCTCAATCCCTGGGATTAGGGGCGAGGGGGATCCACCCAGGGGCAAGCCCTCGGTCTCTGCTGCGATGCAGTTCCAGAGGGCAATGATCCACCGAGGTGATCCCCGAGTACTGCAGAGGAATCACCAAACAGCTGGGGAGGGTGGGAGAGACCTCCCCTAAAGGTCACCCCATCTCAGCGAGGTGGTTTCGGGATCAGCGTGGGAGCCGGCTCCAGGTCCTCGGGAGGAAGGGAGAGCGGGAGAGCGGGACCCGTAGGGGATTCCCCATCCTCGAGGAGAGGCGATGGTGGTGGGGGTCCCATCACCTGCGGACCGGTCACCAGGCTGACGGGGTGACAGGGAAAGGCACCGGGAGAAGGAGACATGGCCGCGTGTGACAAGGGGGTAACAAGCCCTCGGGGGTCCCCCAGCCCGAAGTTTCCCTCCCCCCACCCCCACGTACACCTCCGCCAGGCGCCGTCCGCTCGCACCAGCGCATCCACCAGCGCGGGGTCCTTGAAGCGCTTGCGCTGCATGTCCCGCACCATGGCGGGGTCTCCGCCCTTGTCGGCGCGGAAGAGGTCCAGGTCCAGCACCATGACCGGTGATGGCGGCGGCGGCCCCGGGAACAGCGGCGGGGACAGCTGCTCCGCGCGCGTGCGCGGGAGGGGGCGTGGCCGCGGTGCGGCTGCGGCGATGCGGGCGGGAGCGCAGCAGCGCCCCTTGGTGGTTGGAGGTGGCGCAGCAGGACGGGAGAACCGGGATATGGAGGGGCAAGGGAGGTGTGGGAGGATATGGAGGGTCTGGCCGGAGGGGTGAGCGGTCCGAGATCCCTGACCCCCACCAAGGAGGGTTCCAGCGGGTCTGGAGGCCCAGGCAGGGCGAGAGGTATGAGAGGGTTTGGGGAGGATATGGGAGGGTCTGGCGGGGCCCGAGCCGTCCGAGCATCCTTGAGACCCCCGGCAGAGGGGCCTCCGCGGCTCTACCCTTGCACCCCGAGCATCCCTGGGGTTTCTCAGCCACATCCCAGGGATACTGGTGGGCTCTGGGGAATCTCCTACCCGAGAACGCCCCACAGCCCAGTTGTTCACGGGGGTCCCAAGGGCTGCCCCACGCTCCTCTACAGCACACCATGACTGTGGCTGTCCATGGCAACACATGTCACCCCAGGTCACCCCACTGTCCCCTCCTTGGGGGTCGCGGAGGGGTCCTGATGCTTTCCACCCACGTGGTGGACCCTATAGCCCTTCTCCAATGAGGGGCCGTGCAGATGAAAGCAAAAATTCTGCTGCTCCCCCACATGTGAACCCCTACCCCACCCCTAGGCACCCACTCCCACACTTGTAACACCCTGTGCACACCTCCACACCCTGCCTCCACCCATTTTGGGTGCCCACGCTCAGCTCCCCGCACCTCCTATGTGTGTCCCCCCGCCCCCGTGTACCCACACACATGGAGCCCTTATACAAACCCCACTCCTGTATTTGGCTGTTTTGGGTGCTTGGGATGGAGAGCACACGGGGGGGCCATGGGTGGGGACACATGTACAAAAGCCATAACAAAGCTCCGGTCCGAAGCGAGTCCCTAAGGCCACGTTGGGGGGTGCAGGGAGGTGAGCTGTGGGTACTCCCCCTTCCCTTTACAGCTGCCCGGGGGTGGGGTGTCCATGGGTGCCCTTCTGCCCCGTCACAGCTCCTGGGAGGGCTGGGGGATGCGAGGGTGCCCCCCGTCCTCTTACAGCTCCCGATCCGTGCTGCTGGATGAGGTCTTGAGCGGGACTGAGTCGAATCCATCCGGCATTCGCTGTGGGGTGGGGAAATTGAGGCCTGGAGCCCTCCTGTGTTGGGGAAACTGAGGCCCAGAGCCCCCTGGGGTGGGGAACTGAGGCACGAAGCCCCTCTTGGAGTGGGGAAATTGAGGCCTAGAGCCCCCTGGGGTGGGGAATTGAGGCATGGACCATCCTCAAATCCCACCCCACCATGGCTTGTCCGATGGCTACTCTAGGGTTGTTTCCATCACCCCACCCCTCACCTTGGCCGTCAGGGCTTTAAGTTTTCCAAAAAGTGACATTTCGGTGGCAAAGAGCAGCTCGTCTTCTGCGTCCTCCCCCTCCATGATGGCGCAGCTGTCAGGCGATGTCGCCTCACTCTCCCGGGCTGCTGCGTCCATTACCAGCTTGGAATATTTGTATTCCAACCTGGGAATGCAGGCGGTATCATCCTCCCTGTAACAGTGCTAGCCCCCATATCCCCAAATCCCACTGCCAATTGCTCACTTTTGAGTCTTTTTCCAGAAATAAGCAGCAAGTGCGGCCAGCAAGATGGCCACACACGTCCCAGTGGAAATTCCCACTTTTAGCCAAAAATCCACACTCCGGCACGCCTGGATCACCTGCGGCGGCAGGGCATCCCCACCGTGGCACATCCGGGGCTCCCGCCACACGTAGGTGGTTTTCTGGTGGGGTGGAAAGAGGTTTCAGGGGCTGTGGGAGCTGCAGCTCAGCCCAGGGCACGGGACAGTACCTGAACACCGCCAATACAGGCGCCAACAATGGCACGATGGTGGGAGCTGGAGCAGCGGGGACATCCCTCAGCCGTCACCCACAGGAAATGGAAGGTACAGCCGTCACAGGTGCCCTCGGGGCATTTGCTGGGGAAGGACAAGAAGGGAGTCTCAGGTGGTGGTGATACCCCAAAGTGGAGAGTACCGCCAAGGAGACACCTCGGGGTTGAGACACGATGACAGCAGTATCCCCAAAGTGAAGCACCTCAAAAAATATCTACCCATGACAGCAGGAGAACCTGGGGGTCCCCAAACCTCCTCTGGGGTCTCATTTGTTTCACTGCCAACCTGAGGACATGCAGGGTGCCAGTGACATAGCCAGGATGACACCTCAGGGTGAGGGACTCTGACACCATGTCAATGTCATCCCCAAAGCGAAGCATCTCAGGGACACATGCACCCATGACAGCAGGAGATGTTTGAGTCACTTAGCGAGTCCCCTAAGCCCCCCTTGGTGTCCCCAGTGTCCCATCCTCCCCACCTGGGAATAGCCAGGGTGACACCTCAGAGTAAGGGACACTGACACTTGTGACAGTGGTGTCTCCAAAGCAAAGCACCCCAGGGATGTGCCCAACCCTGACAGCAGGAGATTCTTGGGTCACCCAAAAGCCCCCTCGGGGTCCCCAGTGTCCCCTCCCCACCTGGGGAGAGCCAGGGTGCCAGTGCCAAGGCGCAGGGGGTCACAGCGCAGGCGGATGGTGGTGGCCCGGCCACCACTGCAGGGCTGTGTCATGTCGTTGGACCTGCCAGGGGACATGGGGGGTCAGGAGGACAGTGGGGGCACTGTGTGGGTGTCACCCCTGTCACCTGCTTGCACCTGAAGAAGAAGATGATGTCAGGCAGGTCAGGGTGGCTGGGGGGGAAGAGCTCTGGGGGAGACACGATGCTGTCCAGCACGGAGCTGGTGGTGACACCTGCGGGGAGAGAGGGATGTCCCCAGTCCTACTGGGGTGTGTTCCAGTCCCAGTGTCCTGGTGCCACCAGTGTCCCAGTCCTCCTAGGGTGTCCTAGTGCCACCAGGATATCCTAATCTCAACAAGGTGTCCTAGTGTCAGCGTCCCAGTCCCATCAGGATGTCTCAAGTCACACCATGGTGTCCCAGTCCCACTGAGGAGTCCCAGTACCACCAGTGTGTCCCTCTGCAGTGTATCCCAATTCCACCAAGTTATACCAGTGACAAAGTCCCAATTCCAAAGAAGGCGCCCCTGTAGTGTTCCAGTCCCACAAGGGTGTATTTCAGTCCCATTGGGGTGTCCCTGTGCCACCAAGGTATCCTAGTGCTGCTGAAATGTCCCAGTGCCAGTGTCCCAGTCCCACCAGGGTATCCCACTCTCAGTGCCACTGGGGCGTCCCAGTCCCACCAGGATGTCTGAGTCCCACTGGGGCATCCCAGTGCCACTGGAGTAGGCTACTCCCTGTCCCACCCATGTGTCCCAGTGCCACTGGGATGTCCTAGTCCCTGTCCTGCCAGGGTGTCCCAATCTCAACAAGGTGTCCCACTCTCAGTGCCACAAGGGTATCCCAATCCCACAGAGGTGCCCCAGTGCTGGTGTGCCAGTGCCTTTCTCACCCATGTGTCTCTGTGACCCCAGGGTGTCTCAGTGTCTCACGGGGACATTCTGGTGCCCCCCTCCTTCCCCCCCTCCTCCCCGCTCACCCAGCAGGTAGTCACCCAGGCTGACAGGCTGAGAAGACACAGCTGTGCGGGCACTGGTGACGTCAGGGGGCACCAGAATGGCCTGGCACACATAAGAGGTGACCACACGGGCAGAGCCCCCTCGACTTGCTGTCACATTGTCAGCACACGAGGCCATCTTCCTGCCCTGCGGGGACACACGTGACATGTGTGGGATGGGAATATGTGTACAAGGGACTGGCATTTGTGTGTGCAGGGCTGTAGGTGTGCAGATGTTGCTGCACAAGTGTCCACATGTGTCTGCATGAGTGTTCACATGTGTCTGCACAACTGTGCAAATCTGTGTGTGTGACTGTGCATGTGACTGCACAAGTGCATGTGTGTGTGTGCACAGGTGTGACTGCATGTACACCTGTATTTGCACACCTGCATGTGTGAATGTGTTTGCATGACTATGAGCACATGTGTGCCCATGTCTGCCCACCTGAATGCCTCTGTCCCATCCACAAGCCCAGGTGCGTGCCCGTGTTCGCCATCCACATGCCCATGTGTGCATGCATGTTCCTGAGCCCTCCTGCACGTGTGTGCCCAAGTGTGCCCACCTGTGTTCCTGGGCCCACCTTCCTGAGAGCCCACCCGTGTGCCCACATTTGCACTCATGTGCTTATGCCCACCCACTTCCATCCCCACCTGTGTGACCATGTTTGTACTCATGTGCTTGCGAGTGCACACACACTCCCATGTGTGCTCATGTTTGCGTTTGTGTACCTGTCACCACCCATCCATGAGTTCAGGTGTGTTCCCATACATGCATGCGTATTCCTATGCCCTCCTGTGCATGCCTTCCCAGGTGTGTTCCTATGTCTGCATGCATGCTTTCATGGCCTCCCACCCATATGAGCCCACTCTCCTGAGTGCCCGTCCATGTGCCTGTGTTTGCACCTGTGTGCCTGTACCCACTCCTCGGGTGTGTTCTCATGTGTGCACATGTTTGCCCACACAGTTCTCACCTGGTGCCCGCAGAGGCTAAGGTGGAAGTGGTGGCTGTAGCGCAGCCCCTTGGCGGTGAAGCTGGGCCTGGTGCCCACCCTAGCACCCATGCCCAGCGACGGGAACTCAAAATGCAGCATCCGGCCTGGCATTGGCAGTGCCAGGCTGCAGTTGTTGTAGCATAGTGATCGCAGCTGGGAACAGGGACAGAGGGCTCAGGGACAGCCATGCCACCCACTGGGGATACCCTTGTGGGGACTGTGGAGAGCTGGCACCACCCCTCAGAGACAGCAGGGCCACGGTGGCACCCACCAGGGTCACCTGCTGCCACCCACCATTGTCAGATACTGTCACCCATCTGGGGTAGCTAGGAGGGGCTGGTGCCGTCTCACTGGGGACAGCTGGGGGACTGGTATTACCCACCCAGGATTAGACACTGTCACCCACCTTGTCACCCACCCAGGATGGCCACAGGGCTGGTGCCACTTTTCTGGAGATGGCCAAGGAGGGCAGGCATCAACCACCCAGGGTGAGACACTGTCACCCACACTGTCATCCATCCTGTCACCCACCAGAATGGCTGTAAGGGGCTGGTGTCACCTCCATGGGGACACAGTGTCATGCAACCAGGATGACTGGGGGGGCTGGTGTCACCCACTCATGATGGTGTCACCCTCCTGATGCTGGCCAGTACTACCACCTGGGACATCTGGGTGTGGGGGAGGCTGGTGTCACTTCTCTGGGGCACATTGACATCACCCATGGGGACACTTAGGGACAGTTGGATCCCCTGCCACCCCCAGTCACCTGGTTGCTGCGCGTGCCAGGGCCACAGGGGTGACAGGTCAGTGTCCCGTCAGAGGGATGACCCCGTAGGTAGGTGCCAGGTGGGCAGGGCTGGCAGGTGCCTGAGCGGGGGTCCACAGCACTGCCAGGGGAACACGGGGCACAGGACCCAGTGGGCTGGGGGGCACAGCGGCGGCAGAAGGAGGCCACCCCCCCCTGCACGTTGGTGACGTTGATGCTGTAGAGCTTGGCCACATCACTGGTGAACCGCCGGCCCTGGCACCGAGAGCACTATCATCATCTGCCCCCACCCCCCACCAGGCCCCCCAAAGTGGGGGCCCTCCAGCCCTCCCAAAGCAGGGCCCCCTGTCTCTCACCGCCTCATGGTAGGGGGTGCGCTGGAAAGCCCAGGTGAAGCTCATGGTCGCGTTCTTCTTCACCAGGTAAGTGTAGGATTGTTTCCCTGTGGAGCCTGTCCACGTCTCCACCGGAGTGTTGGTGTGTGAGTTGACACCCTGTGGGGACAGGGCAATGGTGGCACCACCCATATTCACTGTGTCCCCCCCAAACTGCTGTGTCTCCCCACTCACCACCATAAAGTAGAGCTCACAGCCAACGCTGCACAGTGTCTCGAAAACGAAGGTGATCCTGGCCACCTCCCTGCTCTCTGTGTCCTCCAGCACTGGGCTTGGAGGGCTGGGGACAGCATAGGCACATAACACTGTGCCCCATGGCTGTGTCCCTCTGCTCCCTGGGGACACCTTGGTGGTGGTCCCCACCTCACCTGAAGCCAGGGACCCCCAGTGTGAGGATCATGAAGTCGCTGTCAGAGGCTCCAGCTGCCGTGTAAATGTAGTCCCCAGCTACCTCCCAGCCTGCAGGGATGCAGAGACACTCAGAGGGTCCCTGGCAGTCCCTCAGCAAGGGACAGGGAAGGGACAGCCCTCTGCCAGTACCTGCAACACCCTTGTACTCGAAGTTGATGCCGCTGAGCACGGTGGTCTCCATGTTGGGGGGCAGTACGTTCCACCACTTGTACTCCAAGCCCAGCACCGGCTCAGTGCCCTCTGGGCAGCTGAGGCAGGCTGGGGACAGGAGGCAACAGCCCTACACAGGAGTGGCACCCACCTCCCTCTCTGTCAGCTTGGGGTGCCCTGCTTACTCCTTGAGGCCAGTGATGGGGACAAGAGGGACAGCCCTCCACTAAGGTAGTACCACATTCCCCTCCCTGCAGCTTGGGATACCCTGGTAACTGCCTCCTGGGGACAGTGGTGGAGACAGGAGAGGACAGCTCTGTACTGAGGTGGCACCCACCTTCCCTTGGCAGCTCCAGGCATCCCAGTTACTTCTTGGGGACAATAACTGGGATGTTCTTACTGGATACATCTTGGGGCGCTGTGGTCACCACTTAGGAACAATGATAGAGACAGGATGGGACAACCTTGCACTGATGTGGCACTAACCTCCCCCTGCCAGCCCCAGGGACCCCAGTTACTCCCTGGGGACAATGACGGGGATGTCCTTATTGGAGCCATGGGGACAGGAGGGGACAACCCTGCACTGGAGTGGCACCCACCTTCCCCTGGCAGCTCAGGCTGCCTCAGCCACGCTTTGGGGACAATGATGGGGCCACCTTACCAGAGCCATTGGAATAGGTGCCATAGGGACAGGGCTGGCAGGTGCTGCTGTTGCCCTTGGCGAAGCCAGGGTTGCAGGGGGGGCAGTGGGTCTTGACCCCCGAGGGTGGCAGCCGGGCCGCCTGCGGCAGCTCCTCACTGCAGATCTTGGGCTCTGCCCACTTGTACATCAGCTGAGTCTGCCGGGGGAGCAGGTGAGCTGGGGGAGACACCAGGGGACTGGGTGGCCACCCCAGGGTGTCCCCGCATTACCTCCCCACCAGCATCGCAGGCCGTGTGGGTGTAGAAGAAATCCTTGTCCGTGCAGGGGGGGCGTCGCTTGCAGGACCCCGAGCCAGGCTCTGCCAAAGGGGGACACGATAGGTCAGCCAGCATAGCCTGGGGACCCCAGCACTGTTCCAACCATGCAGGGTGTCCTTGTCTTCCCTCCCAGCCAAGGGGTAGTGGGTGCTCCCTACTCCCCACAACATCTCTCCCTCCCCCAGGGCCACCCTTGCAGCGCAGAGTGCGGGGACAAAGGGACTCCTAAGGGTGTCACTCCTCACCAGCACAGGTGTCAGGTTTGTAAGGGGCCCCAACACTGTCCCCTCCAGGGCATGTCAGGTCACCCCTGCTCCCCTCATCACTCCTCCCTTACCCAGGGTCACATACTAGAGGGACAGCTTTGGGAGGGGGGAGCCCTGAGTGTCCCCTCTCACCGGCGTAGGTGTCAGGGTCGCAGGGCTGGCAGGCAGTGGCCCCTTTGCTGGAGAAGGTGTTGGCGGGACAGGACTGGCAGGCAGTTGAGCCGGCAGTGGGGGCGAAGGTGCCGGGCTTGCAGGGGAAGCACTCAGAAGTGAAGGCCACCCCTGGGATCAGGAGGGGGCTCAGGTAGTGGGGAGGGGGATGCGCGACCCCCAAGACCCCCCTTCCTGCCCCCACCCACCTGTAATGCCGATGTTCCGCACCAGCACCGGTTTAGGCACCTTGGACCAGACGGAGAAGGCGGTGGTACGCCAGTACAGCACGTTGTTCCCGCGGCTCAACTCCACCTGGGAGAAGGATCCCACGGGATTGGGTAATCCCACTGCCAGGGATGGGTTTGGCACCACAGGTGGGGTATCCCGCTGCCAAGGAGGGAGCTGGCACCAGTGGAGGGGGGTGTGTGGCACCCCTGTCTGTCACCACCCACTGCCCCCTCCTCAGCCTCGTGGAGCATCTTCTTCCCACGGGAGGGACTAGAGATGCCGGGGCAGCACTGAGGAACCTCCCCCCGGTGTCACCTCCCACCGAACACTCACGCTGTGCAATTCCCAGCCCTTCTCTGTCGTACGCATCCAGCGGGACTCCTCTACCGTGGGCTGGCACTGGTCGTTCTGCACCTGCAGGGAGAGTGTCAGGGACCCCATGTTCACAGGGACGTCCTGAGGGACATCCCCCATGCTCCAAGGGACCCTCCCATATTCCTAGGGACTCCTTCTCCATGAACCACTGCCATGTCCCATGAGGCTCCCCTCATGTCCCCAGGGTCCACTCTTGTGTCCTCAGGGACCTCTCCATATCTGCAAGGACCTCCACGATGTCCCCGAGACCCCTCCCATATACCCAGGATCCCCTTCCCCAGATCCCCAGAGACCCCTGCCACATCACCAGAGATCCCCTCAGGGACTCCTCCCATGTCCCCAGGGACCCCTGAGGAGTCCCCAAGGACCCACTCAGGTCACAAGGGACCTCTCCCATGTACCTAGGGACCCCTTCATGCCATCTAGGACACCCTCCTATATCCCAATGGACCCCTCCATGTCCCAAGAGACCCCTCCTCATGCCTCCCAAGGACCCTCCCGTGTCCCCAGGGACCCACACCCTCTGCCCCTGCCCCTATCACCCACGAAGAATTCGAAGACAATGCTGCTGTCAGGGTAGATGTACTCGAAGGTGACAGTCCCCGACTGCTTGAGGCTCACAGCATACATGAGGGTGGCTGTGCACTCATCCGTATTGGAGGCCACGTAGTCCCCCAGTGGCACCCACGTTGACCTGAGGCAAGTGACATGGCCCCAGGGATCCTGTCACCACTCTCAACTCCGCAGCAGGCAGGACAGGGATTGTAGGGACAGCTGGGAGGGTCCCCAGGAAGCAGGGGGGGAATGGGGGGCACAGGGACTTGGGGACATGGCAAGGTGTGGCAGTCAGACATATCCTTGGGGAGAATCCCCTGGCCTGCTGAGAGCACTGTGGATTGCAAGAAGAGAGTGGGGTCCCCCTGTTCTGGGAATGTGGCTGGATGAGGAACATGCTGCTGGGAGTAGGGAATGGCTCAGAGGGGCATCAATGGGGCAGTGCAGTGGTGCCAGTAAAACTGAGGGCTTGATGATTGTTGGTACAGCTGGGAGGATTTCATGGTTGTCGGTACAATCAGGAGGGTTCAGAGGCTGCCAGTACATCTGGGAGGGCTCAGTGGTGTGGTTACAACCAGGAGGGTTTGGTGGCTGTCAGTCTGTCTGGGATGGTTTCATGGTTGCTAGTACAACTGGGAGGATTTAGAGGCTGTGGTAAAACCAGGAGGGTCTGGTAGCTACCGATACAACCATGAGGATTCAGTGGTTGTTGGTACATCCAGGAAGGTTTAGAGGCTGCTGATACAACCAGCTGGTGGGAGGTCTAATGGTTGTGCAACAACTGGGAGGGTCTGGTGGCTGCCAGCACAACCAAAAGAACTCAAAGGTTGCCAGTGAGGATCAAAGGGCTGTGGTGCTGAATAAAGGCACTAGCTGATGGCACAGAGATGTGGAGACCCCCATGGGTGCTGTGGGGACCTCCATGGATGCTCTGTCTCTGAGGAATATTGATGTGGGGGTTCCATGGGGTTGGGGTCCTGCCATTTCTGGAGGGGGTGATGCTGCTAGGTGTTCCCTTGCTGTGACCAGGGTGCCCTATAATGCCCTGCTGGCATGACCTTCTAGGGCAGGATGACAGAAAGGTGTTGGGGCAACCAAGTGCTATGGGTGCACAGGAGTGTCACACCCATCGTGCTTGATGTGCCCCACACCCAGTCCTGACATGTCCCTGAGGATGCCCGTGTGCTGGTACCACAGCCAGTGACACAGTGACTCACGCTGTGCAGTTCTCTGCCACATCACCAAAGCTGTCATCCACCTCCAGGTTGGTGGCCACGTTGGCGAAGCCATGGGGCACCTCATCCCACTCATCAAAGCGGATGCCAGTGCCCAGCGAGTAGGTGCCCGCAGCGCAGGGCCGGCATGTCTGTGTCTGCATCTCCAAGAACTCACCCGCCTTGCAGGAGAATGCTGCCAATAGAGACAGAGCGGCACAGGGTGTGGAGGGTCACCCCCAATCCCCCTGATGCTGCTACAGCCTCATCACCCTCAGCTCTGCATTTCCAAGTGCTCCAAGCTGGTGGAGGTGCTGAGATCCCCCATTCTGACCATTTCACAAAGGCAACCCCACCCATCCATGACTTTTGATACCTGATGCCCAGCTCTGCCCAATCAAAGCAGGATGTAACCCTCTGCTATGGAGCTGGGGCACCCCTAAGGTTTGGGTGTGTGTGTTTGGGATTCCCATCCTGCTCATCCAATCCTGGTGAGTCAGGTTTTGTGATGGAGATTCCCATCTTGCTCATCCCATCCTGGTGCATGTGTGCGATGGGGAAATTTCCATCCAAGTGTGTGTGGTGGGATTCCCATGGCTCTCATTCAATTTGGTGACTGTGTGTGAGATTCCCATCCCATCCTCATGCATGTGTGTATGTGGTTTCCAACCCTCTTATCC